>LVTN01001474.1:27435-42162 GCA_001649415.1 Musa itinerans
GTGCTCTCTGCCTCCCTCAACATATTGAGGAGCTCATAGAGAGTCACCTCATACTTGTTCATATTAAAATTCATTATTAATTATGAAAAGGAATATGGTATGGACTGAATTATAAGATCCACACACAGGTTATCCTTTAGGACAATTCATAGACCTATGAGTTTCTCTATCCACTAAATCATTTTTAGGACATGGTTATGAACCGATGTCCCCTTAGTCATCCTAGCACGGAAGAGGCTCTTGGATATCTCATATCATTGAGTCCTTCGCTGTTCCTCGAACAGTTTGCGGACATGTAGGAGAATGGATCTGACATCCATCTTTTTATACTTTCTCTATAACTCAGGAGTCATGGAGCTCAACATGTAACACTGAGCAAGAGTGGATTCATCAATGTACTTCACGTAGTGAGTGATCTCATCCTTGCTTGCCCCTTACTCGGGCATGGTGTAACATCCCTCATTTTTGAAAATTTTGTAAGGGCCTATTTGTAATGTAGAGACCTAAATATAAATATTAGAAATATGATATGATTTGTGAAAGATTCATATTAGGTTTAAAAAAAAAATGGTGGACATGTGTCACTAGCTAACCTAAGATTGGTGCCACTTATGTTTGTTCTAAGGATGACACATAGGCTTCTTTCATGCATGCTTGCCACCTTACAATCTTTATATTAGCTAAATCTAATGCATTAGAGGAGAAATTAAAGGAGAAAAACTTAAGAGCTGCAACCAACGTGGGTTTGAGAAGAGAAGGGAAGAGGAATTGAAGTAGAAGAAGGAGAAGAAGCTTTGCTTTGCTTGAAGTTTTGTATCAATTCTTCACATTTGGGAATCAAACTTTTCTAAGTAAAGTGTTCTAACCCCTTCATATAGAAATCTTAATATCTGATTTCATCTTAATTCTAAAAACTTTGGAAGATTTTGGCTCCATACATGATATTTCTATCGTTTGAGAATAAAACTGTGAATCTGGAATTTTTCAAAGATTTGACATTTTTGTATTGTTCTAGCCATAACTTTCTGCACCGATTTTGGATTTTAGAAAAACCAAATGTGTCAGAAAATAGACTCATAGCTCTTTCTTTTGATATATAGATTGATAAATTTTGAGTCTATTTACTAACCAAAACTATTATTTCAATTGACCCTATAAAATCTGTAAAATAGAGCCTGTCGGTTTTGACCTTTCAATACTCTTTTACTTATAACTCTCTGTTGAAAACTATGATTTATATGAAATATGATTTATTGCAAACTATACTCATAAATATTTTGTGCATATATGATTTGGAGCATAAATTCCTATTGAATCATCTATTCTAATCAACTCTATGAATTCTATAAAATAGAGATAATGTTCTCTGACCTTCAGTTACTAAATTATTTATAACTCCTTGTTAGAAACTGCTATTTATACAAAGAATAATTTATCTAAAACTAGATTGATATAATTTCGAATGACCCTAATTTTGTGCAATTTGGAGCATAAATGGTTATCCAAATAATTCATGCAATATGTATTTCAAATTTTGTCAAAATCAAGCTTTGATTGATTTCGTCTATTCTTGTTTCATCTTTTTGGAAATTGATTTTAGCTAAAATCCTTACTTCAGTTGAGCTTTACATTTTTGCTTGAATTCCTATATACTCTTGTCCTACAAGTATTTGCATACCTGAATCTATTATGTAAAGTTCATATTTGTATCGTAATGTTTCGTATAGGCACATGCATTCCATTGTTCCGTATGTGTTTCTGATATGTTCTAATTTTATTGTTCACAATACCCTTTTGTACTCTAGTATTTGTGGGATAATGTGAACCTTTGCTAGAAATAGTAAAGGAATTATTTGGACCTTTGCTAGAAATGGTAAAGGGTATGTGCTTAGAGCCCGCGATGCTCTAGATTATGTTTGGTGGTTATTCAGAAATAGATGGACCATATTATGTTATGATCCCACTTCACTATATATATATTTGATATGATATCCAAAGCTTTATTTATATGCTTCTATATGTGCTTTGGATAAGAATGAAATGTATGCAACGTCATATGTGACGTTTGAGCTTTTGTTTTGTATTTGTTCTTTGATATATTCCGAAATATTTTATTTGTTATTGATATGCTCTGAAACATTTCATATGCCCTTGATATGCTCTAAAATGCTTCCTATGCCATTGATATACTCCGAAATGCTTCATATGCCATTGATATGTTTCGAAGCATTTCATCCGCCATTGATATGTTCCGAAATGTTTCATCCACCATTAATATACTCCGAAATGCTTCATATGCTATTGATATGCTCCATAACATTTCATACATCATTGATATATTCCAAAATATTTCACTTGTTATTTATATGCTCCAAAACATTTCATACGTACTTGATATGCTCCGAAATGCTTCCTATGCCATTGATATCCTCCAAAATACTTCATATGCTATTGATATGTTCCAAAACATTTCATACGGCATTAATATGTTATGTAATGTTTCATCCACCATTGATATATTCTGAAATGTTTCATCCGCCATTGATATACTTTGAAATGTTTCATATGCCATTGAAATATTCTGAAACATTTCATACTCCATTGATATGCTCCGAAATATTTCATCTACTATTGATATGATTTGAAATGTTTCTATGCCATTAATATGTTTTGAAACATTTCATACACCTTTGAAATGCCTTGAAATGCTCCTTATATCAATGATTTACTCCAATTAGTCTTTACTCCCTTTTATGAATAAAACATATTTCGAATGAAATGACATTATAATTCTGCATTCGTTGAGTGGCCATCTATGAACTCTTGTATCCCTACCTTGTATTTGGTACCTTATTTGTTTAAAAACTGTCATCTTTCGTCATGGATATGTTAGTCGCATGCTGAGCTCCATATGCTCACTCTGTTGCTATATAAATTTTTCAGGATAGCTTGTCGCTTGCTAGAATGTTTAAATTGGGCTGAGGCTGTGGAAAACTAGAAGACTTTGGACAAACCTTTTGTGATTGTATAGAATACCACACTTATGGATTTATGAGGTGGTTATTGTCTTAGTGAATTAGTTTTAGATTTTATGATTCATTGAGTAATGTGGTATATGATTTTAAACTACACAGGTCTTATAAATTATGGAACTATGGATGTGAATGACTTGAATGTTTTCTCAGTGTTCTCAAATGTATGTTTGGATCCTGGAATGAATTGTTGTTGAATTTTAATATTATCGATTCGGGGGGGGGGGGTGACACGTGGGCATCACTGTATCAAGAACGTACGTGATTTTCTCTATCGTGAGAACAATTCTTAAGTTACGGAGCCAATCCATATAATTTGGACCATTAAGGCGGTTGACATCAAGTATGTCACGTAAGGGATTTGAAAGCGACATTTTCTAAAAATAAAGATGTAGTAGAAATAAATAACATGCAAATTTTTTAAAATAAACAATCAAGATATGAACTTCTATTTTAATATGCTCCCACTATTTTACTGGCGAGTCACGTGACACCCTCAATACGTGAAACGGAAGTCTCCGATAGACTTCTAGTGGGGATCGGGATCCAATCATCGTCTTAGTGTAACCTCGAGGGACTCGACCAATCATACTAAGCCTAAAAGGCAGGCAACTCTTGCCGATCACAACTCCTTATGATTCTCATCCTGTTCAGCCTCTGAACCACCATGGCTCGAGAGACTCAACTAACTATGATATTCGGTTAAGTTAATACCATTGTTACAAGATGAGTTTGATTCGATGATATACCCTCGAGGGACTCGACCAAGCATACAATGTCCTCAATGTTGAATCTCGGATTTTGATGATGAAACTAGTTGATAGTGTTTATGATCTGATCTACATTTTGAGTGATGCAAGAAGATTCGATTAGGGAGAGATAATTAAAGTAGGAAGAATCATATTAGGCCGGAGTGGAACATGTTAGAAGATTGGACGTCGAGCTAAAGGATCAGTCAATGTATCGACAGAAAGCCTCGGGCCATGGGTTTGGACATCGAGCCAAGAAGAGCATAAATTATGCTAAGGAAATCGGAGTTGTGGAGGTCAACTGGCCGATTGGGTAATAGGTCGCAAGAGAGGACGAAGCGTCGATGAACTAATGACATGCCAGACAATATTTGATTCAAGCTTTGTAATAATTGTCTAGATCGAACTAGGTTTTAAGTGTAATTGGGTTGGAATTGGGCCAACTCAATTATGGTCCAATTGCCCAAGTTTGGGCTGTGTTGAGCCAAGTGAAAGGTCCAAACAATGACCCAAGCTAGTGGAACCATCGGTGGTACAATCTTCAAGACTATGTCAGGCAATGGTACTGCCAAACTGGGTAGTGGTACCGCCCAGACACAGTTCCCAGGCAATGGTACTATCAGACTAGGTGATGGTACCAGTGTCAATGTTGCAAGCGGTGGTACCGCCCAACATAAGCGGTGGTACCGCTAGTACTCGAGAGACCTGGGATGAGACTAGATTTGGCTCCAAATTTGAATCCATTTGGAGCCTATAAATACTTCTCTCATCCCTGGTTAACACACACAAGAATTAAGAGCAAAAAAGGAAGAAGACATTGTGGTAATCTTGTAAGAACTCCTCTCAAACTCTAAAGTGTTAGTGAAGCTTAAGAGAGGAGGTTGTGGGGGTATAAAGGTTCTCTCTTGAGCTTGCCAAAAGGAGAATAGAGTTGTAAGAATGTGGTTAGTCTTCGTAGAAGAGGAATCAGGAGTGGATGTAGGTCACGACGATTGAACCACTATAAATTTCAGTATGTTCTTTCCTTACTGCTTATTCTCTTTACTGCATTCAACTTTATTTCATTGCAAACTATCCAATCCCCTCTTTTCTACTCACTTGCAAACTTATTCGAGTCACAAATGGTTTCTGTGAAACTTAAAATTTCACTGAACGAAGTTTTCCGAAATAGATTTTTATCGTACGAAGATTTTCAAATCGATGTAATTTTTCTGCTGCATTAATTCAACCCCCCCCCTCTTAGTATCATTCTTAATCCTAACAGTTAGTATCAAAGCCATGTTCTTTCTTGTTTGGTTTAATAACCAAGAGAAATGACTCTTTTCGGATATTTAGAGGGTCACTCTATCATTCGTCCTCCTATTTTCAATGGGACAGACTACACTTATTGGAAAACTCAGATGAGAGTTTTTTTATTTTCGTTGAATCTCAATTTATGAAATATTATTGAAAACGGATTTCAAAAGTCTTCTCTTCCAATGAACGATTGGAATGAGTAGAAGACTTTTTCTTTAAATGCCAAAGCTATGAATGCCTTGTTTTGCGCTTTAGATAAAAATAAGTTCAATCGAATATCTATTTGTGAAATGACTTTCGATATTTAGCATACACTCGAAATCACTCATGAAGGCACTAGTAAAGTTAAAGATTCAAAAATCAATTTTTTGATGTATGATTTTGAATTGTTTCACATAAAACCAAGCGAGACCATTGGAGACATGTACACCCGATTTACGAATGTCGTCAATGGTCTAAAAATACTTGGTAAAATTTTTTCTAATTTTGAATTCGTTAACAAGATATTAAGATCTCTTTCTAAAAATTAGGATTCGAAAGTAATGGCAATACAAGAGACAAAGGATTTAAACAAATTTTTACTTGAAGAACTTATCGGGTCTTTGATGACTAATGAAATGACTTATGTGGCACTTCATGAATTTGAGAACAACCTTCCAAATAACAGAAAGGATTTGACACTTCGAACAATAGAATACCACTTGAGTGATAGCTCAAGTGATGATGAACTTGAACTTCTCACAATAAAGCTTAAAAAGTTCTTAAAATAAGAATTAAAGAATAAAAACAAATTTAAAAAGAATACAACTACTTACTATGAACGCAAGAAGCTAAGTCACTCCAAAGATGACTATATAAAACTGAAGAAAAAGTTGCTAAAGGAAGAATTCAGCATATTCGAAGACAAGGAGCAAACCAACAAAGACAAGGTGACCTTTCACAATGAGGTATGTAACTCACCCAAAATGTATTTACCTTATTTTGAAATAACTTGATGCTTTCCATGAGTTATTTTTAAATTAAGAAATAAAAAAAATTGTAAAAAAAATATCATGCTTCTTTTCTAGTTATTTTAAAAATTTTGAGCATGATAATTGCATGTTAACTCCAAACACTAAGTATGAAAAGTTAGATTCACTTAAAAAGAAAAATGCATTACTACAACAAACAAAATGATTTTGATTGAGAATGCCTTATGTTCAATGAAATCATGCTTGATGTTTTAATGATATAATGATGTAAAACATAATGAAAATATTAAAAGATTTTGTATCATGCTTGATGATTTTATATTATGCATGAGGATTTGAAATAATGATTTGAAATCATATGTTTTGGAATTATGTGTTATACTTTTTGATCTTGATGATTTTTGTGATAAATCTTGCTCTTTCCGTTTTAAACGATGATGCATGCTTTGATTTGGTGTAAAAGCTTGGGCATGCTTGTAAGAAATCAAACCACATAAATTGAAACAACTAAAAAGGGAATGCATTTTGAAAATTTCTCTATCTCTATCTTATCGATTTTTCAATAAGAAATTAATGAATCTATTTATGTTATGAATCTTGTGAACCATGAAAGTGATTCTGATGATTTGAATTTAATGGGTTTTATCAAAATCATGATCTTGATTTTTCGAGATTTATAACTTGAAATCGTTTATGAATCAAGATCTCTTATGTGTTCTAATCATTCCTATTGAATCTCAAATTTTGATGATAAAATTAATTAGTAAATTATTTGATCAAATCTATATGTTGAGAAAAGTGTGCAGGATTAACTACGATAGCAAAGATATAAAGCAAAATGATGTGCTAGAGTTAAGATCGAGATTTTGCTGGGAGTTCAAGAGTTCATCGAAAGTCCGGACATTCGTCGGAAGTTCTGTCGAAATTGACCGAGAAGTCCAAGAGCTTGCCAAAGAAGCTTATCGGAACTCATCAAGAAGATCGTCGTGAAGTCCAGGAGCTTGCCGGGAGTCTGTTGGAACATTGCCGAGAGATCGTTAGAAGTTTACCGGAAGAAACCTAGACTAAACGGACTTGATTTAGTGTATGCCTTAAAAATTGTAGTTAGCATGTAATTAGGGTTAGATTTGAGGGGTAATCTCATTAACTCTATTAGGGGCCAATTGGGCCTATAATTGGACTAGTTTGGGCCGGATTCAAGGCCTAACCAGGTTGCTAGACCCTGTATAGCGGTGGCACCGCCAAATTGGGGTGGTGGAACCACCTAGGGAATGATCTCCCAGGTGGTTTGGGCGGTAGTATCACCCAGACTAGGCGATGGTATCGCTGACAGTTATTACCTACTAAGTGATGGTACCGCCCTGTTAGGCGATGGTACCGCTAGAGCTCAGTATCTGAGACTTTGTCAAGTGGTGGTACCGCCCAGTGTTAGAGTGTCAGGCAGTGGTATCGTCAGTATCCCAGAAATCTAGGAAGAGACACTTTTTGGCTCTAATTTTGAAGTTATTGGAGCCTATAAATACCCCACCCTTTTCTGCATTAAAGGATAACAAAGTGCAATCAAAGTATGAAAAAAACTCTAGGTGTTGGGGTGTTAAAAGTGTTGTAAAAGTGAGAAGAGTCCTCCTCCTCCCTCTCTTTAGCTTTATAATCATCCAAGAAGAGGTGTGAGGCTTGTAAGGGTTATCTCCTAAACCCGTGAAAAGGAGAAAGCACTATAAAGAGGTGGTTGGTCTTTACCTATTGAAGGAAGACCATTAGTGGACGCTGGTGATTAAGACCATTAGTGGACACCCAAAACTAACTCAATTTAAGACCAAACTATGATAATTAAAACTTAAACAATTACAAGACAAGAAATTTAAGTTGTCCGGCATGTCATTGGTTCATCCGAACTCCTGACGAACTTTTGGTGCGTCGTCCGAATCTTCAACGTATCACCTGATCCATTGGCATGTTGACTCCCACAACATATAATCTTAGCACAACATCCAATTCTTCTGGCCCGATGTCCGATTTTTTACTCCAGCCCAACATTTGATTCTTCTTGCTTTAGTTGTTTTCCCTTTTCTTATCGAAGTTAATCCTATATTACTTTTCTCAAAACGCAGATAAGATCATAAACTTATCAATTGATTTCATCATCAAAATCCGGGATTCAGTAGGAGACTCCTTCCTTCAAGAATACTTAATTATGTAATTTCTCAAATATTATTTCTTCTTATCCAAGTCCTTTAAGGAAATAAACTCGATGAGTCTTTCTATAGCTATAATTGCCCTAACTAAATCGGTGGCATTCCTTCGATATAGTTTTTATTGTATCAATAACTTTAAGCTATCGAGGAAGCTAAATAACTTATCATTCTCGAACATGCCTTATATGTAGAGCATCAATACTTAAAATTACTTTACATAATTCTGAATGGAAGTATTTTGATAGAGTTGTCTCAGCTTTCTTCTTACAACAAACTCAATATTCTTGATAGCAATTGAGTTCTTAACTCCCACTTCAACATATCAATATTGAAACTCCAATTGACATTAATGCCATTTAAGAATTACATATATTTATCCTAAATGAATAATTTTCATATTTAGACTCTTAAATTAAGTTTAAAAAAATAATAAGTCAAATAATAAGTCTAAGTGATAATCAACATTTTAGATTTTTAAAAATTTAAAAATTTTAAATTCAGCTATAAATCATAACTAAACTAAGAGTTACATATATAAATAAATTCAATTATCTGACATCATAGTAAATTTCATAGTGACAAAAAGAAACATTATTTTCAAACTTTAAAAGGGATATATAAATAAAATCGAAAAATAGCATAGCCTCAAGTATTAATAATAATTAATATGATTTTATCAATAAATACTAAGGAGATTACATAAATAAAATATTTAAAAATTTTAGTAATGCATGACATAAAGTAGAATGATTTCTTGGAAAAAAAACTCTTATTTTTGGATTTTTTTCCTAAAAATATATCTTTTTTAAATTTTCTAATAGCATTTTCGTGTTTGCCTAATTTGGCATATGAATAGCCACCCATCTATCTTTTTTTTTCTTTTTTTCCTTTCCTTTTTCCTATGGATCGATCTATATAATGAATCGGTCAATTGAATTAGATCGATTCTAAGAATTCCTATAGATCAATTTTCAGGATTCTATAGATCGATATTAGTTATACTATTTGTTTACTAGATTATAGTCTTTTTTTGGTATTGCTAAAAATACTATAACTCAATACAAAAAATTGAGTTTTTTAAAGTTGATTCGTATACCTTGTATGACACGAGAGTACCTAATTTGCTACAATATGCTCATATAGATCTTATTGATGCTATGGTATTTTTTTTAGCCCACAGTATTACTTTATAGTTTTTAACTCAGCCCACTCAAATATGACAACTCATTAGCACATTCCTTAGGTAAATTACAATTGTTTCAAGATGCTTTTCTTCATGACCAAGGAATGTATTAAAGAAGTTGGTTACTAGTTGTAAAACACTTAATTATGCATGAAGGGTTATTTTATACACTAGTACTTATTTTGATGTTTAGGGGTTAGAATGAGATTTATAAACTAATGATATTGGTAGAAGCTCTCTTGGAGTTCTCTCTTAAACTCTGTATCTCTTGGATGCTTCCTTGAGTGGTGAGTCTTTTATTTTCTAATTCTGTATCCTTGTTTAATTTCCTGGGGTGGTGAACTTTCTATATCTCTTTATGATTTTAAACTTGGTGGTGAGCTATTTTTTAATCTTATTAAAGTATTATTATTATATATTCATTCTTTTTTTATCCAAAAAACTTATTCCAGCAAATATAATTGTACTATCGATTTTTCTTTCGAAATCCATTATGCATTTTACCCCTCGATATTAGAGCTAAAGGTTAAAGATCATGACAAGACAAAATGGAAAAGATATAGTTGGTGAAGGTAGTGACCATGAAGATGATGTTGAGTCGTTGAGGCTATAGCTACAAAGATTACTGCATAGTACATAAGAAAAAAATGAAATAATTGAATAACTTCGAAGTAGACACAACCAGCATGAAAATGATGTCCAAGAATTTACTTCTGATGATGATACACCTCCTCATCCAAGGGAGTCGTGAAGATTTCGGGCAAGACATGGAGTCCAAGATGAGTACAGAATAAATATAACCTAAGATTGGATATTCTAGAGTTTGAAGGTAAAATCAATGTTATTGACTTTATCGATTGGTTGAATAGAGTGAAAAGAATTTTTGATTTTCATGAACCACTAGAACAAAAGAAGGTAAAACTTATGGCACTCAAACTTAGACAGAATGCATCTTTTTTGTGGGAAAATCTGAAGAAACAAAGAGAACGTGAAGGGAAGAATAAGATCGTGACATGGGAAAAAATAAAAAGCGAGCTGAAGAGAAAATAGTTACCTGAAAACTATAGGCAAGATATCTTTCTCAAAATCCATGATTTCAAGCAAAAAATCTTAGTGTAGAGGAGTACACAGTAGAATTCGATAATCTCATGTTAAAAGGAGAGCTTGTGAAACTAGAAGAGCAAACCATTGCAAGATACTTAAGAGGTTTGAAATATGAGATTGCTAAAGTGGTTCAACTACAATCATATTGGTCTTTAAATGATGTGAGCAAGTTGGCTTTAAAAGTTGAAAAGCAATAGAAGTTTAAAAAGAATTCTCGGTATAGGTCAAAAAATGGCTATACAAAAGGAAAAAATTCTAAACCTACTATCCAAAGTAAGATGGTATCAAAGGTGCAAGACAAGGGTGAAGGACCTGCTGGCAGCAAACAAACACATAATTCTACTACGCCAAGTGACCGAAAATACTTCAAATTATTGAATCTCAGATTTTAATGATGAAACCAATTAATGAGTGTTTATGATTTGATCTGTATTTTGTGTGATGCAGGATGCTTCGATCAGGATGAGACAATTAAAGTAGGAAGAATCATGTTGGGCTGGAGAAAAACATGTTAGAAGATTAGACGTCGAGTTGGAGGATCAATCGATGTATCGACAGAAGGGTTCGGGCCATGGATTCGGGCATCGGGCCAAGAAGAGGGATATTACGGAGTCAACTGACCGATTGGGCAATAGGCCATAAGAGAGGACGATAAGTTGAAGAATCGGACGAAGCGTCGAGGGACCAATGACATGCATGACAACATGATTCATGCTTAGTATTAATTGTCTAGATCGAAGTGTGTTTTTACATGTGTAGGATTAACTATGATAGCAAGGCATAAAGTAAAATGAAGTCCCGGAGTCAAGGACGTGATTTCGTTAGGAGTTCGAGAGTTCGTCGGAAGTACAGACATTCGTCGGAAGTTCTGCAGGAACCAGCCAAGAAGTCCAGGAGCTTGCTAAAGAAGCTCGTTGGAACTCGCCAAGAAGATCGTTGTGAAGTCCAGGAGCTTGCCGGGAGTCTACTGGAACATTACCCGAGAGTTCGTTGGAAATTCGCTAGAAGAAACTAAGACATAGGAACTTGTTTAGCTTAAGTATGCCTTAGATTTCGTAGTTAGCATGTAATTGGGTTTGAATTTGGGCCAACTCAATTAGGGGCCAGTTGGGCTCATGTAAGGACTGTGTTGGGCCCAATAAAGGCTCAAACAGTGTCCTAAGAAGTGGCATCGTAGTGGCACAATCTCTGAGACTATGTCAAGCGGTGGTACCACTAGTCTGGGCAGTCGTACCGCCCCTGGTAGGGTGTCAGGCGGTGGTACCGCCAGTTTGGGTGATCGTATCGTCCCTAGCAGGGTGTTAGGCGGTGGTACCACCTAGTGTAGTGTTTGTTGAATCTTGGATTTTGATGATGAAGTCAATTGTCATTTGTTGATCTAATCTATATGTTGAGAAAAGTGTGTAGGATTAACTACGATGGCAGTAAGACATGCAGCAGGTGTTATACCGGAGTCAAGATAAAGATCACGTTGGGAGTACGAGAGTTTCTCGGAAGTCCAAACGTTCGTAGGAAGTTCTACGGGAACCATCCGAGAAGTCCAGGAGCTTGCCATAGAAGCTCGTTGAAACTTGCCAAGAAGATCGTCACGAAGTCCAGGAGCTTGCTAGGAGTCTGCCGGAGCATCGTCGAGAGTTCGTCGGATGTTCACCAAAAGTTTGCCGAAACATAAAATTACAGTAATAATGTCGTAATTGTCATAGTTAAAGTATAGATTAAGTTAGGATTGGGAGGTAATCCCACTAACTTAATTAGGGGCCAACTAGGCCCTTAACAGACCCAAATTGGGCCAAATGGAACAGCCCATTCGACCCTTGAAATCCTGGCCGGCGGTGGCACCGCCTGGGAGACTCGGTCTCCTGGGATTTTTGGGCGGTGGTACCGCCCTTGTCAAGCCGTGGTACTGCCAAAGCTCGGTCTTCGAGCTCTGTCAGGCGATCGTACCGCCCAGACTAGGCAGTGGTACCACCCAGTGTCAGATGACAGGAGGTAGTACCGCCCAGTAATGGCGGTGGTACCGCCAGGACCCCGAAAATCCGAGAGTGGACACTTTTAAGCTCCATCCCTTTCCTGTATGAAAGTGAACGAAAACTTGATTTAATCTTGAGTCATTGAGGCCTTAAAATGTTGTAAAAGCTAAAGTTCTCCTCCTTCTTTCTAAGTGTTGAGATCATTAAGAGAGGAGTGAAACTTATAAGGGTTGTCTCCTAAGCCCGGCAAAAGGAGAGAAGCTGTAAAAGGGTGGTTGGCCTTCGCCTATTGAAGGAAGGCCTATAGTGGATGCCGGTGACCTCGTCGGAGGAGGAAGCTGATAGTGGATGTAGGTCACGTTGACCGAACCACTCTAAAAACTCGGTTTGCATTTACTTTGAGCATCTTTCCTTTATAGCAAACTACCTCTCCTCCTTACTGTGCCTTAACTACATCTACTTACTCTTTGACATAAACATTTTCGGAAATCGGCTTTAATCGTATAAAGACCTTACAAAACCGACGCTTTTCATTTATGCACTTTACTTTGCTGCAAATCACCTTAGTCTTCTCTTGCACTTTCACGAAAGGTTTCAAGTTCAAAGTTCTTCCGAAAAGGATTGAGTTGAAACCATTCTTATTGAATCGGCTTTAATCGAAATAAGTTTTCTAAAATCGTAAAAGTTTTCAACTGTAATAATTCACCCCTCTTAGTGTGCTTTTGATCCTAACAGCTTGTAAGGGTTGTTTCCTAAACCCGTGAAATGAAAAAAGAGTGTAAAAGGGTAGTTGATCTGTGCACATTGAAGGAAAATCGTTAGTGGATGTCGGTGGTCTCGACGGAAGAGGAATCAAGAGTGGATGTAGGTCACAATGATCGAACCATTATAAAAATCTGGTTTGCATTTACTTCTTGCTATTTACCTTTATTGTAAACGGAATTCTTACTTTCACTATGCTTTCATACACTTTCACTATGCTTCCGTACACTTTCAAGTATTATGGAAAATGGTTTTCAAAAGTATTCTCGTCTAATGAATTATTGGAATGAGTTGGAGAAGAAGACTTTCTCTTTAAATGCCAAGGCTATGAATGCCTTGTTTTGCACTTTAGATAAAAACGAGTTCAATTGAGTGTCTATTTGTGAAATGACTTTCGATATTTGGTACACACACGAAGGCACTAGTAGAGTTAAAGATTCAAAGATTAATCTTTCGATGCATGATTTTGAATTGTTTTGAATGAAGCAAAGCGAAACTATTGTTGATATGCACACCTGTTTTATGGATGTCATCAATAGTTTGAAAGTTCTTAGCAAATGTTTTTCGAATCTTAAACTTGTGAATAAAGTTTTATGTTCTCTTCCTAAAAACTAGGATTCAAAAGTAACGGCAATACAAGAAGCAAATGTCCTAAACAACCTTGCTCTTGAAGAACTTATCGAGTCATTAATGATCTATGAAATGACATGCAAGGCACATGATGAACTTGATGAACTTGAGAACAACCTTTTAAAGAACATGAAG
Source organism: Musa itinerans (assembly GCA_001649415.1). NCBI lineage: Eukaryota > Viridiplantae > Streptophyta > Magnoliopsida > Zingiberales > Musaceae > Musa > Musa itinerans. The sequence continues at coordinate 41,463 of LVTN01001474.1, forward strand.
GATTTGACACTTAGAACTCAAGAAGACCACTCGAGCGAAAGCTCAAGTGATGATGACATAGAACTCCTAACAAGTAAATTTATAAAATTTGTTAAACATGAAACTAAGAAAAAAAATAAACTTAAAAATAAAAATTTGTCAAAGAACAAGAAAGCACTCAAGGTGCCTTGGGACGAAACGAGTGCATCCGAAGATGAGGAGCAAACCGATGAAGATGAAGTGGCAAACTTCACTTTGGGGACTCTCGACAATAAGGTAAACAACTCAAACGAAACACTTTTACTTTATTTTAAAATTACTTAATATTTTTCATAAGTTATTTTCGAAATGCCCTGATTTAGAAATAATTCAAGAGGAGAACTTGCTACTCAAGGATACCTTGAAGAAATTTGAGGTTGGTAGTAAGTTGTTGAATATAATCCTTACCAATAAGTGTCACGTTCATAAAAGAAGTGGAATCGGATTTATGAGGAGCTCTCACCATAATCCAACTACCTTTGTTAAAGGCCCTATCTTGCACATTTCGCATCAAAACAAATGCAACTTTTGTTGCAAACATGGACATAGAGCTTATCATTGTCCATTCAAGAAGGTTAGTCCAAACAAATTGATTTAGGTTCCTAAAGGAACCGTAAAGAACTCCATGCAACATGATAAGCAATTTAGATTAGTTTTTGAGGCACCCAAGGTCAAATGGGTA
>LVTN01001474.1:58430-71180 GCA_001649415.1 Musa itinerans
TTAGCTGCAAATCATTCGGTTTTCATCTCCCTACTCTTGACTACCTTTACTCGAGCTATTTTAGCTAAGTCATCCTTCATCGAATCGAAATCTCTACACATTTACGAAATCGATTTCAAACTTATGAGTTTTAATCCGCTGCACTAATTCACCCTCGCCTCTTAGTGTTGCTCCGATCCTAACAATTTTTCCACAAATTGAGTTTGCCTATAATCGTTCCATGCATTATAGCATTGGTAAGAGTCCTTTTGAGTTTGTTTATGGTGCTAATTCTACTGGTCCTTTAGATGTGATCCCTTATTCGACAACTAAGTAATTTAGTGGAGATGCTGATGAGAGAGTTAAGTAGACAAAGAAGTTGCATGAGGGTGTTAAAGCAACCATAGAAAAGCAAAATGAGAGGTACATGCAAGCTGCCAACAAACACAGAAAACATATGGAGTTTAATGCAGGTGATTTGGTCTGGATTCATCTAAGGAAGGAGAGGTTTCCATTGGGCAAATTTGGAAAATTGAAATCAAAGGTTGATGGTCCATTCAAGATGCTTAAGAGAATTGGCAAAAATGCTATGAGATCGAGCTACCTAAAGATTATGGATGTCAGGATCAAGTCAGAACTAAGAGGCGGGGTGAATTAGTACTTTCGATAAAAACGACATCGATTCGAAGATTCATTCAATAAAGCTTGTATCCGAAAAAGCATTTAAACTTAAAAATGTTCATAAATGATTGAGGGCAGTGAGCAAGTAAATCAGCAAGTAATGAAAATGAAAAGCATGAAAGAAATGACATAGAAAGAAAGCACACCGAATTTACAATGGTTCAATCGTTATGACCTATGTCTACTCCCAATTCCTCCTCCATTGAGGCACCGACATCCACAAATAGTCTTCTTTTAATGGGCGAAGACCAACCACCCTCTTAAAATACGTTCTCCTTTTTAGAGGTTTAGGAGACAACCCTTACAAACCTCACACCTCTCTTGAATGATCACAAAACTAGAAAGGGAGGAGGAGGACACTTAGCAATTTTACAACGCAAAATCTCAAGATTTTTGTTCACACTTTCATTGCTCTTTTATGCATGAAAGAGTGGAGTATTTATAGGCCCCAATAGCTTCAAAAATGAAGTCAAAAAGTATCTCATTCCAGGTTTTCGAGGTATTGATGGTACCACCACCAGTACTAGGCGGTACCACCATCTACAAACTGACATTGAGTGGTACGATCACCTAACAGAGCCTCGGAGATCGGGCTTTGACGGTACCACCTCTTAGCAGCATTAATTACTTATGGTACCATTGCCCAGTTTGGGCGGTACCACTGCCCAGACCACCTAGGAGGCTGAGCCTTAAGTGGTACCACCACCTATCGTGGCTCTAAGTGGCTGAATGGGCCATCCAACGACCCAATTCAGCCTTGTTTTGCCTAATTAGCTCATAATTGAGTTAGTATGATTTGTCCCAAAACTAACTTAAATTAAAGTCATAACTACGATAGTTAAAGCTAAAACAATTACGATATACGTAATCTAAGTTCTCCGACATGTCAATTGTTCAACCGAACTCTCGGTGAACTTCTAACGAACTCCCGACGATCTTTCGGTGAACTTGCGATGAACTTTTAGTGAGCTTTCACTATATCATTCGATCCTTCGATGTATCTCCCGATTCATCCGGCCCGATGCTCGATCATTGACTCTGGCCCAACTTTGATTTTTCTTTAATCGTTTTGTCTTTCTCACGATCGTAGTTAATCCTACATCACTTATCTCAACACATGGATTAGATCATTTAATTCACCAATTGATTTCATCATCAAAATCCAAAATTCAACAATAGAGTGTCCCCAACATTTAATGTGGCTAATTTACGTCATTTTTTAAATCATGTTGACGAAATAAATAAGGACTTGAGGATAAGTCTTTTTCAACTAGGGGAGATTGACATAGGAGTACCTAATTTGCTACAATATGCTCATATGGACCTTGCTGATGCTATAGTATTTTTTTCAGTCCATAATGTTGTCTCATAGTTTTTAACTTAGCTCATTCAAATATGACAGCTTATTGGCACATTGCTTAGATAAAGTTACAACTGTTTTAAGGTACTTTTCTTCATGACTAAGGAATAGATTAAAAAAATTGGTTACCAGCTATAAAACACTTGATTTCAAAATTTCCTATGCATGAAGGATTGTTTCATGCACTAGTACTTATTTTGATGTTTAGGAGTTAGAAAGAGGTTTAGAAACTATTGATATTAGCAAAAGCTCTATTAGCATAAATTCTGTATCTCTTGGATGCTTCGTTGAGTGGTAAGTCTTTTATTTTCTCTGTATCTTTGTTTAATTTTCTTTGGGTGGTGAACTTTTTGTATCTCTTTTGATTTTAAACTTGGTGGTGAGCTATTTTTCGATCATATTGAAGTATTATTGTGAGTTTGTTTCTTTTTTATCTGAAAAACTTATTCCAATAAATACAACTATATTACCTATTTTTCTTTCGAAATCTATTATATATTTTACCCCCCGGTATCATAGTATATGAATCATAAGTATTTTTTTATTTAATATTTTTAGTTTATTTTTTCTGTTTAGTGTTTTTGAAAATGTACTTTAAACATTGCAATCATATTGAAAAACTGTAACTCATATAAGAGTCAAATTATTTATATGTTTATTTTGTTAGATAGAGAACCATACCTATTTGAAAACCGAATAAGGTTCTTAAGTATTTTTCCTAATATATTTTGAGTTCATTTCCCTTAGTGTTTTGTAGTAAGGTTACATTATTTTTAAAAATATATCAAAAACACTATAATCATGTTTAAAAAATTATATTTATTTTCATAAACTAAGAACTATACATATTTTAAACTCAAATAAAGTTTATAAAGATCTTTCTAATATTTTTTAGTCTATTTCTTTAATTATATTGTTTTGTAAGAGGGCTATAGAAGCAAACAGTCAATTACACTAAACAAGAAAATGACTTTAGAGGATTTACAAGTTATATTGATGTTTACAGTGACAAATATGTTATTTTTGAACCTTGGAAGGATATATATGTAAAAGTAAAAACCACAGCGACAAAAAAAGGGCTCAAATTATTCAAGCCACGTGCGCAAAAAAAGTGCTCCAACCCAAAGCAAAAAAGGAAGCGAGCGCGCTCCTCCCCTTATCGCGTCCTACTCTTACATCGTCATCTTCCTCCTCCCCCTCTTCCTTTCCACTCTGGACGCATTCCCTTTGCAGCGACAAAGGAATCTCTCTTTCCTTCCCTCCCTCCCCCGTCTCTCTCACGTTATTCCCCTCCTCCCATCCCCCGATTCCTCCCTGTCGTCGCCATCACAATCATATATGTAATGCATGTACGTGCGTGTATATATATATAATTGCCCGAGCTTTTAGAGATGCCTTATCGTCGAGCCGCCGCCCCCTCCCCCTTCCTCCTCCTCCTCCTCATCTCCACCTCAATCCCTTCCTTTCCAACCCCCCCTCTCCTTTATTCCCCTCTCAAAGCTCCTTTTCTTCCTCCCTCCCTCTCCGTGGTGGAATCGCCGCTCCCGTCCTGGCCGCCGCAATGGATTCTTCCGACTCCAGCTACCTCTCCGGGCCTCGCGCCTATGGTAACCATCTGATGGCTTATTTCTTAGTTTCGTTAACTCAAAAATCTGATTAGAGAGAGAGAGAGAGAGAGAGAGAGAGAGAGAGAGAGAGACTATTTAGGGCTGCTTATCGATTGGTGGTATTCGTAATTTTAGATTGTGATCATCGTCGAAATTCCTGATTGGTAGGTGATGGCGATGATGATTCCACTTGTGATTCGAGGTTGTTGAGGTGAGCTTGTGGGTATTATCAGGAATTGATGCATATGATCGTTAATTCCTTGTCGTTGACACCAGAATTTGTAGGGGCATCAAAATCCCTGTTTTATTCATGAGAAATTGTCGGTCGACTCAGTCAACTATCTACACCATAGTCTATAACTGTATTTTTGCTGTTTATAGTAAAAGAAACAGAAGTTTCATATTAAGCAAATTGACAATCCAATGCGATAAGGATCAATGATTTTCTACATGGATATGAAAGCACACATCCAAAAGTGGTGTCATTTGAGAGAAATCATTGTCATGTACTTAAACTTTTCCTTCTTTAGGTCAATCAATGACATGCACATAAACGTTTGGCTTTTGCTTAATATTTCCCAAGCTGATAGAGTTACATTCATTCATGCATCATAGCTATGGTGCAGCTTTCTCATTCCTCAAAGCTTGGAAGACTGGTCTTCCTAGAAGGTTACGAATTTTAAGAAGTTTCTAGCTAGTTTCACCGAAGATTGGAATACACATAATTTAGCATAAGTTAGCCACCAGCAGAACAAACCATTGTTTTGATTTGAGCACCCAAACTTTCTCTCTGCTAGCCTGGCTTTAGAGGATTTTAGTAAAGGAAATTATGGAAAATTGCTTGGTAATGGAGCAAATGAAGAACTAAAAGACATCCATTGATGGAACTTTGAATCCCCCAAGGATTAAAATGAAGGATAATACTGACCCAATGTTTTTAAACTAGAAACACTGTTTGCCTAACCTTCATTCGATACTTTGGAAAGGGCATCACCAGCATCTTATCGTCTGTTCATGATCTAGAACAAGACCTATCCTCATTCCATTTCAAGGGATAGCCACTGCAACAATGGATCTGCAGAAATGTAATTTATGTTGAGACCAAAACAAACATCTTATGCAATTAGTGGAGAACTATATGCATTTTTGAGCCCAGCTCTCTGAGTGTTGGTGTTTGATTTTTGAAGTTTAAATGCCTTATCATCGTAAGGGTTCTGATGTGTAGCATGTGTGATTATTATATGAATTAATACTCTGCAGTACTTGAGAAAGTCATTATACAATGAAAACCTACAAGAGGCTAAATAAGCAAAATAGTCTACGAGTTCATGACTCTAATCTAGTAGAAAACGATGGTTATGTTGGAAATATGAAAAGTTCTATGACATTTTCTATTTCAGGAGGCTCATTTTAATCAGAGAATTTCATTTTCTGCAGTAGGAAACTTCATGTGGTCACCATATCATAAAATCTGAAGCATCAGCACCCTGAATTCATCTGAATATACCGTATTCTGTTAAAATTTTCTTCTATTTCGGTTCTCTTTGGTATACATTTTTGACACAGAATCAATCAAGCTTCACATGCTCATGATATCAGCTGTATATATCACAGATCTTGACATGTCTTCTTTTTGTTAAGAAAGATAAATAACATGATGGGCATGTTATCAGTGAATTTCATGTCTGATGGTGATCTTATAGTAACTATGTCGAATCTCATTATGTGATCAGGACATGCAGCTCCATCATATCCTTGGAGAAGGTCACGCTTCATGAGGTGGCTCTGCAAGTTTTTCAAAGGAACAGGTTGTAGAGTGTCAAATGAACGCCATTCACATCTAATTGGGGGAGAGAGCTTGTTGCATAGACCAGTTAAACCAGCGGTAAAGATTCCTCTCTGATTTGATCATGTAGACCGCATGCCAAATTTCTCATAATACTTGTTAATACACATTAGTTAGTTTCCAAAAATTTATCTGAATTTCATTTAGGTGTCCATTTCCTCTTGTTCTGTATCATTGTATGAAATTCTCGTGCACAAGCTCTTACCAGGATGACCAATCTAAAGATGCAAATGAAGACCTGGATCATGCAAATGCACTTTCTCTTGTCGAGGATGCCAAGAAACCCAATGGTAAGTTCAACTATTTGGGGTGTTGAAATTCGACTCTTCAGACATCTTGAAATCATGTCTACAGCAGTTCCCCTTCCATGTCTGAAGAGGTTGGTTCAAGTGCTGATACCTTGCTGTATGGTCACTTTCTGTGATAGCTCCAGGATACAGGGGCCAAGGAATTGATGATGACGAGCTAGCTAAAGCTATCCAAGAAAGTCTGAACATGCCCTCCTATCAACCTGTGCAGTTTTTACCAAGAGGATACAGGTTTGATTTTGTCATTCATCTTGGTCTATATGCTATCTTGCTATGGCACATCACCACACAACTATGCCTGTGCATTGTGTCCTGCAGAATTTGTGGAGGCTGTCACCATGAAATAGGCTATGGACATTACTTGAGCTGCATGGGAACATTTTGGCATCCACAATGCTTTCGGTGTTATGCTTGTGGTCAGCTTATCCGTGAGACTGAGGTGTGTTAAACTGTTAGCTTTTTAGTTAAAAAAGTGTTGCTTTACTTCTGTAAGAATTGTCACATAATATACTGGCATCTGTCTTCTCTGAGTAAGTTTTAGTGTGAAAAAGATCTTAAAACATGGTGCTTGTTTTAGTTTTCTTTGTCAGGTACCTACCCATACCACAAGTCATGTTATAAGGAGTTGCATCACCCCAAATGTGATGTCTGCCATGAATTTGTAAGAATTTATCTCTCTATATTTGTGCACTTTATCATTTCTATTGTATAAATTTTTCTAACAAACTGTGTCATCAGAAGATTAAATAATTTTCAGTGCAGAAGTTCATGTTGTTCTGGATTGCTTGTTTCTGAGTCCTTCATGCTATCATTTTAGTGAGAATCTGTTTGGCCTTTATTATGTTTCCTCTTCCTGCACAAATTCTTCAATGGATTGTTTCCCTCTTCAACTTGATTAGATATCATTAGTATGAGAATTAGCAATGATGTTTCCTCTAAATACCAGCATATACATTTATTTAATACCACTGCAGTCCTTAGATATGTCACTTTGTTCTAAACTCTTTCCTGAATGAAATCTATACCACAACAAATAAATTGAGCTTCTAAAAGATCCATCTATTTCTTATATTAATTTTATTTCTGGATTAGGATCCCATGCGAGTTTGAATCCTCTAATATTCACCATATGGATCAGCTGTTGCAAGTAACTGTACTTTTGTATCTATTACCAATGATATTATTTGGATAATGAAAACTTGAATCTGCTGTTTGATAATCAGTCGTCACAAGCAATTATACTTACATTATTAAAATGATGAAAATTATCTTTGATGTCTTTCTCTTTTCCATCTAGAAATATTGAACCTTCTCAATCAGTTAAAAGCTTAACATTTCATTACTTTTGAAAATGATCTTTCACTTTCCAGACGAAGTTCTTTATATTTCTATATCAAAAATTGACCTAGAAGTAACATGCTATAATATAAGCAAGCAAGCAAATGGTTTCTGTTCATTTTTTTCCCCAACAGATCCCAACAAACAGGGCTGGTTTAATTGAGTATAGAGCTCACCCCTTTTGGGGCCAAAAGTATTGTCCTTCACATGAACATGACCACACACCTCGATGCTGTAGTTGTGAGAGAATGGAGGTATGGAAGACATTTGTTTCACCGGAGAAAATTCCAAATCTTTTTTCATATATGTAAATGGTCAAGCAAAATAATTGCTCGTGATGAATAGAACATTCATCTTTACTAATATCTCAATTTTGCTTTCACTACTTCATATTGAAGTCAAGAAATACAAGATATATCTATCTAGGAGAAGGCCGTAGCTTGTGCCTGGAATGCCTTGAATCTGCTATCATGGATGCTGGTGACTGTCAACCCCTGTACCACTCAATTAGAGATTATTATGAAGGAATGAACATGAGAATAGATCAACAAATTCCCATGCTTTTGGTTGAAAGGCAGGCGCTTAATGAGGCCATGGAAGGGGAGAAATATGTAAGCTTTCTTTGGCTGTCTTGAGTTTTAACATTCTCCTCTTGTAGATAGTTCTAATTTCTGAAGCTGTTTTCAACAGGGTCATCATCACATGCCTGAAACAAGAGGCTTATGTCTTTCTGAGGAACAAACCGTCAGCAGTGTGAGTAATCTCCTTCCATTTTGTTGAAGTTCGACTAGAATGAATTCTAAGCCAATTTCAAACATACAGATACATAAAAGGCCAAGAATTGGGGGAAACAAAATTCTGGACATGCGGACACACCCACAAAAGTTGATCCGTAGATGTGAAGTCACTGCAATTCTTGTTTTATATGGCCTCCCCAGGTTATTATCAACTTGATATCAGGCTGGAAGTCAGATATCTTTATTTATACTGGTATCTATCTATTACAATTTTTGTTTTGAGTCATATGATCATAGTTCACTGAAGTGCTGTGATCATTATGTTCCTCCTTAAAAGTTCATGTTGATCAAATTAATCATTCAACATGATAAAGTATTGAAGATGTGGGCATTTTACCATGTTGTATTATGTTAAGAATGCTTATGCTGTAGAAAAAAGTTATGCTTCTTTTTTAATCAGGGTGAGACTTTGTGAAGACTGAATTGGATAAATGGAAGTCAATTTGTCAAAAAAATTTTGTTCATTAAACTGCTAATATCCATTTCGTTTAGCAAATTATACCGGGTATCCTGACACCTTTCTTTATCCTTCTAAATGCAGACTATTAACAGGTTCAATTCTTGCTCATGAATTGATGCATGGTTGGTTACGTCTCAAAGGTATATTTTCTATTTTTTGAGGTTACAACTATTACATCATTCAATGTTAAATTTCATATAATTATATTGTTCAATGCTATACCTTTGAATGCAAAATTGTCACTATGATACAACAAACAAATAGTCATTAACATTCATCATCTACTTATTGACTGGGAAACTGCTTGATCTCTTTACTGAAGATTTGAGTTTGAATCTTGTGACTGCCAATCAGGTATATATCAATGATTGCCAACTTCAGAGCACTGCAGCCAGTCTCTTAGTTTATCCAATCTAGATCTTATGCCCAGCCTACTCAAAATATTATTCAGGCAGAACTATATCCATCAATGGAATTTGAGTGAGCACTGCTCATTAAATTTGCTAGGCCTCAAAGTGAATAATTGTCCTGATCCATCGTATTAGTGCCACCAAGAATGACCATATCTTTTATGATTTTCTGAACTCCTCGGGAATTAATATCTTTTATGACCATATCTTTTCTGAACTCCTTAAGAATGACCATCGTATTAGTGCCACCAAGAATGACCATATCTTTTACGATTTTCTGAACTCCTCAGGAATTAATATGTGATTTAAGATTCCTTTCCGTGAACTTTTATAGCTGATGAAACAAAGATTACAAAAGCACCATAAGAGATGCTAAATTGCATTGCAATTTTGTACTTCTCTTAGTTTATATGCAATGTTGCTACATGTAAATTTATGACATTTTCTTAATTCTTATCTTATACATAATCAGGCTATCGTGATCTAAGCCCTGAGGTGGAGGAAGGCATCTGCCAGGTTCTCTCCCACATGTGGCTCGAATCTGAGATCATGCCAGGTTCAACGAGTGTGCCATCCTCATCAAGTTATGCTCCATCTTCTTCATCGTCATCATCATCCACAATGCCATCATCTAAGAAAGCAGCAAAGTCTGACACCGAGAAAAAACTAGGAGAGTTCTTCATGCACCAAATTGCTCACGACACTTCCACCGCCTACGGCGAAGGCTTCAGAGCTGCTAATGCAGCCGTCAACAAGTACGGGCTTCGTCGAACCCTTGACCATATACACTTCACAGGAGCTTTCCCCGTGTGAAAGGCATTGGCTCAGTCCCGTAATTTTTCATGGGGAGCCAAATGGGTGGCATTGCTTTGTGTCGCGAGCAAAATAAGCACTTGTAAACTAAGCTTGGAATGATGTCTTAAAATAAGCAACGTTTGTGACTGAGAGATGCTGTGGTTGCTGCTCATTCAAGTCATTCAAACAAGCATATATTCTGTCACAACTTGCATCGGAGGAAAGAGGCTGAATGAGATGTTCAGTCACATTTCATACTTCTTATCATGTCTTCTTTCTTTCTTGCTTTTCGGTACATGTGCTTAGCATTTTGGGTGATGGCTATGTTGCTTTATGGTGTATTCATTAGAGGCTGACGGCCATACCGCACCGATGAAATTGCATGCCAGACAAGCAATTATTCCAACTTAACAGTGCATGTCTATTCGAAGGTTGGCTCATCCTTTGACCGACTGGATAATATCAATTTTATATAGGATAAATTTCGTTCTGAGTTTCTCTCCCCCTCCAATCGACGTCCTTTTCTATTTTTCCTCATCAATGTTTACCTTTACCCTTTAGTGCTGAAAATACTTTTATATGATATCCAAAAGAAGTCTTTCGTCTTCTACATTAATCGGTGTAAAGTGAACTGGTCTTATTTTAACTCGTCAATTTTATTTAAATGATATCTTTTTCCTCGTCAACGTTTCTTTTACATTAATCAATTCACAAAGTGAACTAGTTTAATTATAATAAAAATTTACTGTTCATCATCCCCTCTTTACTATTGACAATCTTTTACTATTATTTTTTTTTAATAATAAAATATTAATTTACTATTTATAATTATATTATTATCAATTTTATTTTTTTCCGATCCTATCTTTTTGTCGCTCTCTTAATGTCTTCTTCGAGGAGGAAGAATAAGAAGAAGTGGAGAGAGAAAGAAAAGATTATTTGAATCTATTTACAAATGAAAAGTTAATAATATTAAAAAAATAAAATAAAATTATAAATAGTTATCCTTTTATAATATTTTTTAATAGACATAATATTTTTTCATATATATATATATTATTAAACCTATAAAAAATATTATATAACCGAGAAACAATTCAAAAATTATAACATAGACTAACATATTATCTTTGGTGGGATTTCAAATAAATATTTTTATTGATTTAATAATAAAAATATATTAAAAAAATTATATATCAATTATAATGTTTTTAGCATCTAGATAAAAATAATATAACTGACAAACAATGGTACAAAATATAATATAATATAAACCAGTTTATTATCTTCTGTGGAGTCTCAATATGTATTCTTATTATTTTAGAAATAAGAACATGCAATAGATTTAACTTTTTATGTCAATTAATTACATTTTAATAGAGTTATAATATTTCTGACACATTTTAAAATTATCAAGCTTATGTACAAACACTAATACATAAACTTACTACCAGAAGAATGTATTTGGAAAACCCAAAATAATCTCTTGCCAAATAACTCAAAGAAACAAAAGTGAAATAGTAACCTATTGATATTTGAAGTTCTTCTACTATCTTATTTATGGGACATCTCATGCATATTAATGTGTATGATATAACACCATCATAAAAGAAATTTATTGAGTAGTTTTTTATTATTTCTCTACACAAATTAATACTATGAAGAAAAAAATCTATTAAAATGTTCAGATTGATCAGTACATTAACGCATAAATGATATGTCTTAATCTCGAATTTACGTTTAAACATCATCTATATAATTTAATATAATATTTTTTTAATCTTTTTAATACTACAAAGGAAAGAGAGAAACTAAGAGTCGGTCCATAGATTCAATTCTTCATATATTGGTATCTCCATATGAGATAACGAGATTAACCATTCTCTCTTTACCTCCTCCTTTCCATGTCCATAGATAAAATTAGAGCATCAGAGGATCCGTGAGATACATGGTTAGTGCCCCTTTATTTATGTAGACTTTTAGATTCGAGTTTAATTTGATATCACACGATCAAACCATCTGCGGACGCCCAAAAACTAACCTCATGGCCACGGGAGACTCTCTGCAAAAAGCTGCCCCTCCTAAACAACACAAACGTAGTATCAATCATTTCTTGCATGCTTTTGTTCTTTTCCGCCATCTCAGTCCACAAGATTTTGATGTCCCACCAAAGCCAGGACCGATTCCTCAAGAACCTTACGCCACCCTCTCACGGAGATAAGTGCATTTTGTCGAACACATTATGCTCATCTTTACAAGCTCAGACTCCTGCAATCCTCACCCAACAAAATCCTGCAGCAAGCGTCTGCCGACGTCCTTCCCGAAATAAGCGTCGCCGCACTCCTCGAGGCCGAGGGTGAGCGAGACATGCTCATGGTTGGATGCACCACCGAACATGCTCACCTGCGAAGATGAAGGTGGCCGAGGTTGTTCACGGCCGGCAGACGGTTGATGCTTCTGATGCATCTCTTCTAAGGAGTGCACTTCCTCCACCATCGGCTTCCAAAGCCTCACTCTCGCATTGATAAACCAGTTAGAGACCTGCGCGGATAGTGAAGTATTTATTCTGACCGGATCACCAATTCATGCATGCAGTGATGTTTTTCTACTTCGCTGGATTCAGAAGACTTAAAAAAGGATTCCCTACTTTACCTGGTTTCTTGTGAGACCTGTTTGTTTAGCCAAGTTCTGCTTGTCCATATCAGTAGGATACCTGGAAAGTAATACGATACGATCATATAAATGTGGTGTTAGGACTCTAGCTAGGAGAGTCCTAATTAAGAAGGACATTCATGTAAAACCTACCTAAGCTGACCCCTATTAAAGAGGTGAAGAGGCCGGCTAGGATTAGGAGATTGTTTCTTAGAGAAGAATTAGGAGTTGTAAAGGAATAGGAGTCTTGAGTAGGAGTCATATTAGGAGTTGGTTAGAAGTAAGAGTCTTGAGTAGGAGTCATATTAGGAGTTGATTAGAAGTAAGAGTCTTGAATAGAAGTCCTATTAGGAGTTAGGGTTTAGAAGCCCTATAAATAGCCATGTATTCCTCCTCTTTTGATAAGCAATAAATGAATCTTTTCTGCGGCCTTTGAGTAGTAACTTGGAAGTAGGAACCCCTATAGAGTTCCAAGGAGGTCGATCCCCTAAAGAGATCAACCCCAAGTTTAGAATCT
>LVTN01001475.1:0-16917 GCA_001649415.1 Musa itinerans
ATATATATATATATATATATAAAAAAAGGAATAACAAAATTTGCAACTACCATGCAATGTTTTCAAAAGGCTCTCAAGCAAGGCAAGGCAAGGCCGAAGCACCTTGCAAAACCTTTGAGTGAGGAGTTTCAATGAAGTGCTGCCCAGGCACTGGGTGCCTCGGGCAAGCGCTCAAGTGATGATGGGATCAAGTTTGTACTTGATTCGATTGAACAACCAAGTTGGTTCGATCGAACAACCTAATCTGCCCTAACACAAAACCCGCCCCTGGCCAAATTTGTCTTCGAAGTGAAACCCTATGTACGTCGCTGCCGCCTTTGTCCGCAGCCACCACCTTCGTCCACAGCTTCCTCCGTCGTCGTCGTCGCCGCCTTCATCAACAACTTTTGTTTATTGCTGCTGCCTTCCTATGCAATTTCATCCACCACCGCCTTCGTCCATAGCTTCCTCTGTCGCTGTTACCACCTTCGGCAGCAACTTCATCTGCCGCCCTCTCCTTCCCCCACCTTCCTCCATAGCCACCAGTTACTATACTTCTCAGTTCCCTCTTTACTCCGTCAGTTACTCTATATGATTTCAATTTGATGTGTCATTTTTATTTTTATGATCATATTTATCAACTTTAGTTCATCCCAAAGCAAAATAATTGAGATTTTAGTGTCCGAAAAGATGATACTGACGAAATTATTCAGCCAAAGTAGTCGACAAGTGGTAGGAACTAATCGAACATTGTAAAGTTGCTAGAAATTATCTTTCAGAAAACAGTTAACAGATCTACTACTTTGATTGTTGCAGACAATTGGTTCTCTGAACCTACCAGAAGCTCAAACTAGAGAGAGAGAGAGATATATATAATACCTGCAGAAGGTTCTTCTCACGGACGGTGGGGAGATCTCGCTTGGAGAAGACAGAGAGCGAGAGAGGCACGAAACCAAAAGACCTGGGAAGAAGCACAGAGGACGAAGGAGGGGGAGGGGCGCGGCGAAGTCGGGATGGCACGGCTGGGGGCGCGACAGTGAGAGGAAAGGAGAGATGGAGATGCACGAAGAAGGAGGAAGGGAGAGAGGGGGTGTGGCGGAGGCTCGGCCGGGGGCGGCGGCGACGACGACGAGGTAGAGAAAGAGGAAGCGCAACAGCGGGGAAAGGAGAGGATGGAGGGAAGGAGAGAAGGAAGCGCAACGTCGGAGTGGGGTGGCGAACCGTCGACCGCCTTTGCACACGGCGGTAGAGGAGGGAGTATTGCCGATCTAGGGTTATGGGGGTCGTAGGCGACGCGGGGCGGGCGTACCGAACCTTCTCCAGATAAAAAAAATTGCCCCAACCAATGGACCGGTCTGACTATACATTGGACCGGACCCAGTCGGGTCCAGCAAGTCTTGATCCGGCTAATTTGAACTGTGTAACCCCAATCCCGTTGGACCAGAATGATCTGGACACGTCGGCATAATAATAACAATAGTTGGTATTATTGACAAATAAATATGTTCGATGGTGTAAACTTTTAATTTAGTTTATAGAAATATTTGGAAATCAGACGGCCACAAAAAAATGCCTTTAGTTTCTTGTTAGAAATCATATCAATAATTGTCTTGTGATGATTAGATTGAAACGCTCTTTTTTTTCTAACTAAATTAAGAACCAAAATAAACCAGAGTTGATGCCATCATATAAAGTTTTTACATGCTGAAAAAGATCCCTCAACCCCACGAAGAACAATGATGTGAATCAGCCAAAGAAATGCCTCGTGTCTTTGAATTGATTGAGGAGAGTGTTCGTATGCTCTTCAATAGTACTGACAAGAGTTCTTTAGTGAGACACGGGTGTTGAGCTTAGCAGGTTTCATGACCACCTTGCACTGCACCCCAATCTCGAACTTGGGCTTCACCAGCTTCCCCAGAACATAAGCCCTCGACTTCACCATGAAGCTGAGGCTCACGGGAACGGTTGCAACACTCCCTGGGGAGCTTGCCAGGCTTGGCCCTCCTCCATATAATGGCACCTTTTTCCCCAGCACCACAACCTCAACATTTCTCTGGCTCTTCCTTGACTGGTAGAAGTTGTTCATCTGCAGCAGTGTCAGTGTGAGAAGGATCTTTCATTGAGAGAGAGAGAGAGGTGGTTCTTCTTACATCTCCGCCGGCCAAGGTGAGTTGGTCGTAGCTGAGAACGAAAGGCGTTGCGCTAACGTGGACGCCGAAGAAAGTCCCGGTGTTGCGGAAGGAGAACCTGACGGTGGAGTTCAGCGTGGCCATGTCGGTCGGCACGAGCGACGCATCTGTGCCGGCTTGGATGATGAAGTTCTCGAATCTGATGCTCTGTCAAAGGAATCGAACAAGAGACTTACAACTCATGCAAGTCCTGCAATTGTGGTCTACGAGAGGATCGGCAACTTCACCTTCATGGAGATCTCAGGCTTCTGAGATCGGCTTGCACCCCAAAGGATGAGAGAAAAGAAGGAGAAGAGGATGACAAACCCAAGGAGGAAGGCCAGATAGTAACACCTCCGGGGTAGCCCCTTCTCCTCCCGCTCATCCTCGAGGAGGCCTTCTTCCTCGATGGTGGCGCACTCCTTCCACGCCTTGTCGCTTTTACTGCGGCCTCCCTTTCTGTCATCGTGGGATGACAGCTTCCTGGGGCCGCCGCCGGGCTTGATGCCCCCCGAGAAGAGGCTGGAGGAGTCCCGGGACTGTGGGCCGACCGACGAGTGGGAGTGCCGCGGCGAAGCCATCGGGCTGAGGACCGGCGTAGAGTGGAAGGACGTCGTCGCCGTCGTCTTCTCGCCATCGTGGGAGTCCCTCGACGGGCTCTGCACGTAGTACACCTGCCTTCTCGGCGATCTAGGCGGTGATGACGCCGCTAAGCTCGTCACCTCTGAGTCTGTCTTGGCATGCATCTCTCTCTCTCTCTCTCTCTCGCTCTCTCTCACACACACACACACACACTCTCTGTTTCTACTCGAGCGATATATATTAACAGCACCTACTCATGACATTATCTTCCGGTTGATTTGTCTTCGTTCTACTGATGCGGATGAGGGAAGGCTTGGAAAAGGAAGAAGAAATGAGCAGGGAAGTGGGCTTGTGTTGCAGTGGTCGCAGATGGGAGCAGCAGAAAGCATCTTTGCTTTTGGGAATGGTTTAGATTTGGACGAGTCCCACGTTATGAACAGCAATACACCCATGTGAAGTGATTCGTTTTGACAGATCCTTCATAAGCTGGATGGCTATGATCCCTCCATGTGAGTACTCAACGAGTGTGACTTGGAGTCGGATTCACCATTCGACTTCTTCAGCTGCATTAATCCAAAGTTGAAGGCGTCAAAGGAATAATTGTTTATCATTCATTTCGGTTTGTTCCTGCCAAAAACAGCTTGTAAAGTATAATTGCTCAAAAACAGAACCTCATTTCAAGGATTTTCTTGTGCTAAGATAACTTGCAAGAGGTTTCCAGGAAACAAGAAAAATAATTCAGTACAAAAACATGCATTTATCATAAACACTTCACCAATAAGACTATTTTTATTTAATCAACCAACTAGAAAAAGTAAGTGGGATTATGCGTATTATGCAATGCAGAGTAATCTCTGATAAGTTGACTTCAAAGAAATAATTCTATGCAACTAAAATTGAATAAGAGCAATGTAAAAAAACATACAACAAATAATATCCATGCAAAATATATAATTTGGCTTCAGAAAAGTTATATTTTTCCACAATAATCAGCTAGAAACACAACTTTGTCTGAAGCATCAAAAACTAGTAGCATATACATTTGCAACACTCACCTTAACAAAAATGAAAAATCTTGACTGCGGCAGAAACTTTAGCATTTCTCCAACAGATCATATTCAACTGGGACATCTCATAACATAGGAAGGAGTGAGCTTTGACACAGCACAACTTGGAGCTTCTGCTCTGTTGAAAAGCTTAATCAAGAAGAGGAACTATAGAGAGAACATACCAGGGGGAGATTGTGGTGACCCACTCTCAAGCAGGACACTCCGACTACAGTAGGATCTTGAAGTACTCGACGAGGATTGTAAACATCTTACATCACCACTATAAGGAATCACCTCGTTTCTATGTATTCTCGCTTCACTACTCCTTCCCCCGACATAACCATCACCTTCTTCATTTTCAGAAAAGCCGTTTTGTACTGGATCCAAATGCTCAGTGAACACCCTGAGTACTTGCTTGATTGATGGCCTTGCTCGCCCTTCTTTATGGGTGCACCATTTTATCAGCTCTACCACCATATGCAGTTGCTCAAAGTCAAATGAGTCCCCAGTAGCAGGGTCTACCAATTCAGGTAACCTTGAATCTGTTGCCAAGAATTTCTGAGACCATTCTACCAGATTCCTGTTCTCATGTATCGCTCTCCTCCCAGACACCAGCTCCAGTAGTAAAACACCGTAGCTGTATATATCACTCTTCTCTGTCAACTCTTGAGTCACCACATATTCAGGATCCATGTACCCTGCATATTAATGATTCAAAAAAGTTACCTTTTTCTTCCTTATTGATTATTTTCTCTAACAGAAAACAATTTGAATTTAGATTTAATCTGTCAAGCAAGAAATTAGTGAGCAGTTTTGAGTTAAATGCAACAATCAATTGCTATTTGTAGTTCAAGCTAGGCACTAAATTTAGGCAATTGGTGGATAAGCAAGCAAATGAACTGTTTGGCTACATGTATTTGTAATGCTGTAATTCCAAATGCAGGAATTACAATGAGCATTGACTTGTTCCAATGAGCAATTGGATAGGCAATTTGGTTACCTGTCATGTTACAACATAAATGATTTCTGTAATATTTGATGCTGCAAAGAGACCGAGTATCTGAACATTAAAGAATACACTATATAGCAGAAAAAGCTTAGAGAGAAAAAAAACTCCAGTACAATAACGACTCATTACCGTACAGAAATTATTATTCAACAACTAGAAAGACCAGAGCTATGAAGTAGTTATATTAATCATCTGATCATTCTGTTTGTAGTTTGCCATGGCTCGTATATTTAGTGTCTCCAAAGTAGATGACTTGATCACAGTAGTTTGCTTGTATTAGTCTAATCCAAAATTTGAATTCAACCCTGCTAGGTAGACAACACTCCATAACAGCCACGTATGGGATTTTAGCAAAATGGGTTGAGCAATTATGATAGGGCTCAAAGATACATGCCTGGAGTCCCACGGATATCTGTATTTACTGGCTCAAAGCTGATTGCATCACTTCTTGAAGCATGCGCAAGGCCAAAGTCAGCTACCTATATACAAACAGTGCCATGATCCACCAAATCTAGAAGTAAAATACAGAATCAAAATGATGATAACTTACTTTGGCAACAAATTTTTCATCCAAAAGGATATTACTTGATTTTATGTCCCTGTGGCAGAGTGGAGGATCACAATAGAAATGAAGATATTCCTGCAGTTTAAAAGGATTGACAACTCTTTCAGCAAAAGCACATTAGAAGAATTATTATTTTAACAACCAGGATAGCATACAGCCTAACCAGCAACAGGTTTCAGTTGCTGCATAGGATTTCACAAAGCATCCAGGACCAGTAACAAAACCACTACAATCAACAAAAAAGGAAATAAAACAAGAACTAGAATCTAAAATTTCAGTGCTTCCTGACTGCTGTGGCCCTCTGCCAAAGAACTTCACAATAATTATGAATGGTTTACATCATACTGAATAGTTTGTAAATCCCTTCCAATGACAGGTTCAATCAGTTCTTCTGGTTGCTATGGCGTACAGCCTAATCCATGACAAGGTTTTAGTCAGTGCATAAGTGTTGGTGATAGAATTAAATAGCAATTACAAAGCCAAAACTTGAATTGAAGAGAGAAATAGAGAAGCACAAGTATTATTTTTAAGTACTTCCTTACAGCTGCTTGCAGCCTTCTGCCTAAAGACATGTAAACTTTTCTTTAGCAAATAACTCATTAGAAAGGGATCAGGTGATGTGATGAGTGCAAGAAGCATAAAACATCTGTCAGTAGCAGAATAAGTGGTGTAGTAGCTACTGCATGAAAATTGACCTCTCCAACAAAGCTCCAGAGTTAACATCAGTAGAAGATGAGAATGAAGAAGTTCAAAGAGATTCTCGGAGTTCATTCCCAGAAAAAAAAAAAGTGTTCATTTTATTTCTAACTGGAGCAACAATTAAAGGCCATAGACAATCTCCTTCAGTTGCAGATGGCATATTCTACAATTGAGAAGTTGTTCTAAATATAGGGCAACAAGAGATAGCAGATCAAGAATGCATATCTGTACAACAACAAAAACATGCTACAGGTGCCATCACTTAGGCTTGAGTTAAAGAAGGATTGGGAGCTCCAAAGAAGTTAGCATAGAAATTCCACATGGCAGACTTCAAGCTTTGATAAGCAAGTGCACATGCCATAAACTACAATTGAAAAGCTGTTCCAAATGTAGAGTAACAAGAAATGGCAGGTCAAGTATGCATATTTGTAGAACAAACATATGCTATGGGAGCCATAATCTAGGTTTTGAATTATTAGAAGAATTGAAGTTCCAAAAAGAATACAGAAGAAATTCCACATGGAAGACTTCAAACTTTGATAAGCAAGCCTCAAAAATCCGTGAAGACATCCTAACATTTCCTTTGTTATGCCAATATTAACTAATTACCAGAGCATTGGCCACATCTATTGCAATTTGCAACCTTGTCCTCCAACTTAATCTTTTTCTTCCTGATGCTGCATCAGCAATAAGTATGAGACTATGAGTGAAAAAACAACTCAACATGTAACTCAAGTACAGGAAGCAACAAAGTTCGAGGGTTTACAATGAAGATGATCATTAAGGCTTCCATTCTCCATATATTCATACACCAAAAACCTAAAACGAGGAAAAGGTATTACACGTTCAGGTTTGATCAGAACAAATTTACAAAATCAAATTTTGTACCTCTCATTTCTCTCAGCACAAAAGCCCTTGAGAGCAACAAGATGGCGATGATGGAGTCTTGCGAGAAGCTCAATTTCCCGGCAGAATTCTTCCTCACCTTGCTTTGAAACTTTGTCCATTCGCTTTACAGCAGCTATAGGGCCATCAACAAATTGGGCCTTGTAGACGGTTCCAAATCCACCTTTACCTATGACACTGCTAAAATTCTCTGTTGCCTTCTTCATTTCCTTATAGGCAAATCTTCGGAACATAGCTGATGGACCTAAAAGAGTTTCTCTAAGACGTATTGGTGTGAAACTTCAAACCCAACTAGTTATGTTGTGACTAGAGAAGCCCATAGTTAATTTAACAAGAGAATGAAGCTGACATTAACTTGAATTGTATCACTCATCGAGTTTGTAGCCCATCAACCTTCTTCACAGGAAAACCCAACGATCAACAAGAGTTTCACATAAAGTATCTTATAAAATTTACCAACTGAAGCAATTATCAGGATTTAGGTTTGCCACCACAGTTAGAAATTGGGAAGCATGAAAAATTTTGTTTGATTCCCAAAACCATTTCTCCTATTTCATTATTCTCAGTAATACTAGATGGCATTTTCACTTCAGTTAAACAAACTTTAAGCCTCCAATGTCTCTATAAGCATAATGAACTGAAACATAAAACAGATGTATATGAGTATAGATAAGTGATAGAACCTTCTTGACACCTCCGGACTTGATTAGGTGGGAAAGCATTCCATGAGTTCTCTGTGGGAACATTTGCATTCTTGAGTTCTCTGCTTTTTTTACGTATAAGCAGTATCAGAACCAGAAGTAAGAGAACTGTCAGGCCTATGACCCCAACACCAATTCCTGGAACCATAGTAAGGTGGTAGGTGTGACGAATTTTGTTCATAGGAGAAGCATTTAGTTGTTGCCTTGGAGCTCGAGCAGAAATAGAACTTGGAGAAGATGTAAATTTTGGAGAAGATGTAGGAGCAAGTGATCCGGAGGGTGACACTGAAACAGTCAACAAATCATAATTACTTAGGAGGAATATTTTAAAGCAAGAATATATAGGTAAGTAAAAAATCAGACTAAACAGAAAATTAGTTAAAATGCAAATCTGAGCCAGTAGTTGCTGTCTATCATTAATTGATAATGAATTAATGATACATTAGTATCAGAAAAAACAGTGTTCTCATGCTACCAATAAGATTGGATCAAGCAATAACACTCAAAATGCTTCAAAAGCAGTACAAAGTTTTTCCCTATAATGGTTTCTCTTAAAGGGGGCACAAGAAGTTTGTTGCATTATTTCTAGTTATCTGATTTAGGATGGTTGTAAATCACCATAATTCCTATGCCAGAGTCAGGCATCTCATTAGAATATCTCTTATATTGATGTTCTGTAGTGGCGACTTTGAGAAAAGTATACCCTCAGCCATAAAATTCCTACTGAGGCTGTAATAGATATCAGCCTGCGAAATCTCAGGTTGCCATTTTTATTTTTCCCAATTTTTCTACATAGCATATACCCTTCTTATCAGTTGAACCACCCAAGGACCATGCAGTTGCCATTACCAGCATATCCAACTTTCGCCACACTGTCCCTTGCTCTTACAACTATAAACCCTATAATATTTCTCACAGTTAATTTCAAGGGCTATTACCAATACACTTGTATGTTCTAATTGTTCATTCACCTAAATAGTTGTACCATGCTTTTGCCTACTAAAACTAGAGCTTTGCAAATGTTTCTGGTAGCACTTAAACTTTGTTTTATATTTGAGTGTTAGTTGATCACATACTGAGGAAAGACACCTCCAGATCACTAGCTTGATCTGACAGATGTCTTTGTCTATAGTTTTATTCCACAATTGCAATATATAACCAAATGGTGGGAAAGGCTTGTCAAAACAATCCTACATTTCAGAGTTTCTATGATTTAGTAGCAAAACCCACCTCAACACACTTGTAAATTTTCAACGAGTTTGCTGAATTCTTAAGAAACCATAATGCATAGATGGCATTCAGGAACATATATGAACAATTAAATACTAATTTGGAAAGATATATGCAACTAAATCTCAAATTTATCAAACCTGGAAAAATACTAAGCCCTTGAACACCAAAGAAGCAAGCGGTCATATCAACAGCAGAAAAGTTGCCACCTTGGTTAGCAAGTGTCACAAAAACTGCATCACGACAGACACTTAATGTGATATTATCATCTGTTGCTATGAGGTGGTGAAGGTATATGATGCCAGAGTTTAGGCACCTCTTGCAACTATTATCTAATGAAAGGGGAACATTACAAGTTTCAATAACATCACTAAAATTGGGGGACTGCATCATTTCCAACACAGTTGCTCTACCCTGGCACTGATAAGAAACTCGAATTTTTGGCCCCAAACCACAAAAAACAGAGGCACTAGCTGGAATGCCATATAAGCTTAAGGTTTCTGGAATGGAACTAAGGCAGCCTTCAGTGACTGCTGGTGGAACACCCAGTCTCCCAGTTGCATTTGCAAATTGAGCAATAGAAATTGCAACAATGGCATTAATATAACGGCAGCATTTTCCTCGTTCATTTTGAGTTGCACAAGCAGATGATGCTAAACTGATGTTCGACCAACTAAAGTCCAGGGGGCAATCTGCATGATAAAAATGAATCGATCATTTTAGATAAACAGAATCTTTAACAGGGAAGAACTTGGGAAAATAGTAGGACCACTTGGTTAATATGCTTGATCATAAATTCAAGCAAACAGCAACTTTATATCTCTTGAAAGAACAACTACTAAACAGTTTTAGATGAGTGGAGAACTGTAGAAAGAAACACTAATTTTCGTGTTGACCCATGTAGTTTAACCCTTCTAATTCTTTTTTATTCTAATTTTGTAGTTCTTTGAGCTTTAATTACTTGATTATTTTTATCTCATTATCCACTTTTTTGTGGTTCATCACAGTGTAGCTTGCTCACTATTAATTACTGACCATTTGACCTTTTACACCATCCAACATAAGCATTCTACAAATAAGATATTTGGACTCAGCTATGTGTCTATATGAAGATAACATGATTTCACAATATTCACATATTTGAACATGACAAAAGGCACAAAGTTTGTAGTATCAAGAAATTTTAGATGCAGATATGGGCCAGGCAAGAGGGGTGGCTCATGAAAATAAGCCACTAGTAAATATTCTTTTGAAATAAAGTTTTAGTGAACTTTAGCATCTCAAATATTTTAGAACAATTAGTTAAGAAGATCATGTATAAAAACTAAATTTATATGCAACTGGTTAAAGGTTAGGCATTATATTTGAAATATTGCTTGATGACATAAAATCTACTTATTTGAATTTTTGTCCCCTTTAATCTTAAGTCGCATAGATTAACATGAACAATATCTATTCCCAGCCTGTGAAAAATTTATTGATAACCGGCTGCTCCTCTATAATTCATCACACTAAAGATTTTTCTTTTATGCAAAGAATAAGTAATGAATACGGGATTCGAGCCCACGACCTTGAAATAAACTATTAAGTTCTTTACCAGCCAAGCTAAATGACACTTCCACTGAAGATTTGAGTCATAAAAACAACTTTTTTTCTTACAGGGATAAGGTTTTGTATATTGGTTCTCCTAGAACCTAATTAGCAAGAGCCCATGCACCAAGCTGCAATTTTAGTAGATCCAACGATATTGTCTTTTTCCATTAAATATGATATATAGGTTGCGAAATGACATGATCCATAAACAACAAGCGCTTCACAGTATATGGAATTTGCATTGCCTCTTAACATTTTAGTCTTAGTTGCAAAAATTTGATGGTTTCAAGGGAAGCTAAAGTCTTTTGTACAATTACCAATCAGAGAACCAAGGACAACCTAGTAAAGGTAATGGGTGGTTACTGTAGACCTGATTTATACCATGCATACAAATCACAGTCAGCTATTATTATAGGATCACTAAGGTTCTTCAATGTAGTTTTCTCATCCAAGATCCGCATATACCCACTTAAAATCTTTACCTTGACCCTCACTAAGTCATTGCTCCAAGTGATCTGCGGTGAACTATTCAACTCCAGTATTTAATCCTGGTCCAACTATGGAGACGAAAATTGGCATGACCTGCTTTAATTTCTCTTGATAACTACTGATCGCCACTCTAGAGACAATTAAAGCAAAGAATGCATGCTTGTCAGGGTAAAAGAACTCCTAAAGCAACAACTCAACTAAAGCTGGAAACTTTGATCAATCCACAAAAGAAAGAGAAGCACCACCTTAGTCGTTCCTTGCCTTTCTCACAACAAAATGTTCACACATTACCACAGAATAAGAAGCAAACAAAACCAAAAAGCTCCGGGGGTAATGAGCTATGGAATGCAACATCATTGTCAACGACGGAGACAAAACCAAGAGAAAGCAGCCAAACATCATTAATACGGCTCCATTTCCCATTCGAAACAAAAGAGGAATGAAACAAATGAAAACTAGGCCTTTGGCGGCCAAGCCGCATCAAAAATGGGAGAAGGAAGCGAGGAGAACTCACCCCCCGCGATCGCCCTCGATCTGCTGCGGGATCCGAGGGAAGCCAATGCCAGGAACAGGACCAGAACATAGGCGGCCGGCATGGGAAACGGAGAGAGAGAAGGAGAGGAAAGCGAGCCGAGAGCGGACTGCGGCGTCCGATTGTGGTATGGTATGCTCACCTCCTCTCCTTTATTGGCCGCGAACCCTGAGAGCAGCCCCGGTCTGGTCACCGTCGGTGAGTCAGAGGACACCATCCGGTTTGTTTGAACAAAATAATCAAACCCCAAGACGTGGACCCGCGCGGTTCAGAAACGGCCGATCGGGTGCGGCGATGAATAGGAAACAGTTTTTTTCAGATGACGTGTGAGTATGCTATAGGCAGAACAGGTGGGTCCACTGTTGCTGGTTCATGGCAATGGCTGTGGAGAAAAGATAGAATGAGATGGTGAAAACGGACTGACACGGATGGCACGGGCGAAGCATAAAGAAGGCAGCGCGGGGAAAAGGAAAGCGAATGGCTTCGGAGGCGGTCTCGGCTTTGTTTAGGCTTTTGAAAAGGAACGTTCGCACGAGCCAAAAGAGTTGGTCCTTCCAACGTAAAATAAAATAAAATTCGATCTTTTTTATTTACAAAAGATTTAAAATAATGATGAATTCTTTAAATAAAATTATATTTTAAGAATTTTCTACAGAGAGTCTACTTTGAAAAATTCTAAAATAATATCCCTAATTAATAAAAAATATTTTATACCTTTTTTCATCATATTATTTGTCATCGCTTAACTCTTGCACAAGGGTTTATCATTATGCGCCCGTAGTCTCATTTCGTCACGTGGGATTACCCCTCTATACTTATAGTCCTTGTGCGAGAGTTATTTGTCTTTTTCTTGAAAATTCTCATGTGAGGATTAGTTATCACTTTCTACTATACACGATGATACCTCTATCAACTTCAGATAAATATTATTGTCATAAATTACTGAGTTTTAGTTAGGACAACAACAAAAACGATGATCGATCGAATATATTAGATAGAAGGGATAATCGACATAAGGGGTAGAATGATCATTTTAAAAGAAAAGAATATTGTTTCAAAAAATTTCAAAGTAAAAGTGCTTTATCAAAAATTTTGAAAAGTAAGAAAAAAATCTTCAGAAATTCACGCTGGAAAATATGATAATTTATTTTAATTATAATTTTTCATGGAACAAAAATGAGAACATGTGCAGCTAAAGTAGAGATTGCTTTGGGCAGAGGGGTAGCACCATAAAGTTGCTTTTTGTGAGGGTTGGTGGCTTTACTCATTTGCTCCTATGATGAATGTGGCAGAAAGAAGCAGATCCGATTGATTTGACTATTTTCTTTTCTTGGACAAGCTTTAAAAAGATTAGCTTTTGATTCTTTGGTTGGAATATTAAAATGGGTGCAGGCTAACATTTACATCCATAATACTATAGCATTTTTAATATAATTCTGCATATATGTCCCTCAAATTATCAAAAGGGATACGGAGAAAAATGATAAATTGGGAAATGTCTTCTTATGATTCGTGTCATCTAAACTTACAGCAGCCACAAGGATACGGTGAACCTGCAATACGAACATGATGACTAATCTCTTATGAGATCAAGAGTTAGGTTGGTGAAGTATTATCGTTGTTTTGGATATGAAATCACATGAGATAAGAAGGTATGAGATCAATATTGATGTATCATACATACCATGTGTCACAGTATGTTCAGAAAGCAACCGAGACAATATGATGCCAATTTAGGAGAGTTGTGATGGTGATGATAGTGCGGAGGAATTTATGCCCACTTAGGTGGGGTCAATTATGATAGTTACATGTCAATATCTCATTAGTACCTATCAAATATTTTTCTCCTATTAGTTTGAGTTAGATAAATATATAATAATATGAAATATGTAATATTTTTAGTATTATTATATAAATTACAAAACATGAATGCAAATTAGAGATAAAAAATTATTATAATTGACCAAGATTAACTATAGTTATAGATATAGATATATCTACGTATAGGGATATATATATAGCATGATTTACCCATAAAACCCCTATAATCAATTTTTTTTACCGAGGAGTTTTTTTATAATTTACTAATTGTCTCCCTAAAAATGACAAAAGGATAATATTTATCGTCCCCTAAGGATTATCACATGGTATTATAAGTTTTAATTGTGATTCGACCCAAATTCACTTACAAAATCTCCCAAGTTATTTAAACTTAGAATAACCAATGAAATCTTATTCATATCATATTTGCTTGTTATCTTAGATAATTGATGTAAGTTGGACAAACTTTATGATGTTCTATACATAATGAACTGTATTGCACAATCAACTTAAAAAATATATCAAGATCAATTTAAAAAAAAATAAAATATCGATGTGAGTTTCAGAAACTTTATGGTGTCATGGTCATAATGGACTATGGGTATACTCAATTAGAAAATAATGTGTTGATTCTACATTAAAATATAACACAATTCAGTTATGAGTTCAACTCACCTCATTTTTTTACTATCAAAAGAAGATATGATATAATTTTTTTTTTTAGAGGTTTTTATAAATTAATTTAATATATTTTTTATTTATATTATATTAAATGACATACATAACTCTCAGATATACTCGAAACCTGTCACCTGTGCAACACATTTTCATTTGATTCTATAATCAAGTGTAACACAATTAATTTATTGAGCATAACACCATAAAACACATTTAACTCGTCTCAAACTATTATAATAAAAAAAAAATATAATAGAAATAATTACTTTGTTTTTTTACTTTTGGTTATTTTAGGAAATTTTAAGTCTGATTTGGGGGTTTGATTCATGTAAGTTGATGGTTAACTAATCCATCACAATGCCCCCATTTAAATTGGAGATCACTATTTGTTTGCAACCCTCTTCTTATAATCTCATATTAAAAATTTTAAATATTCATAAGTTATCCTATTATAGACAAATGTATCTGTTCTTAATTTATAACTTAATTATGATAAATCTTTTTACTCCTTATAATATATTTTTCTTTTTTTTATTTTTTTCTTCTCCTTCTCCTTTTAATCATCAAAAATGACATAAAATGATAAAAAAAAGATATAGAATAAAATGAGATGAACTAAATCAAATAGAATGGGGTGAGAAATAGTTTTTAACGTTTATTAAATTGATCTAACGTTTTTAGGGTTATGTATATTATGTAGTAACCTAGAAGATATTATTTTTTAAGACTTTGAAAATTACCATACTTTTGATGGATATCACACACACACATATAACTTCACCTAATTTCTTTTAAAAAAATATTTGAAGTACTTTATATTACTCATATGACAAGGTCAAATCTTATCGTTATAAGCATGTTTGAAAAAAGTAAATTCAAAATATACGATAAAGTTCAACATCATACCAGTATGTCACCGACATTGAATAATTGACTCCGAAAAATAACATCTTTCTATTGGTATCGTTTCCGTGAACCATGCGAGCCGCAGCCGACGGACTCTCACCCGTCACAGCTCTTCAACTTGCGGATAGAGGCTAGACGTGGGACCCACTCGCTGTAACTTCAATGACGAGGCGGGTAAGTGAGCGACTACCATGGGATCGCGAAACTGGCAAACAAGTGTTTTGGGCTGGGACACGGCCACGTGGCGGGCTTCGGATGGTCAGAACGAGCGTTGCTGCGTCCGATATCAGTCGGTTCACACCGCAGGCCGTCGCGGTCTTCTTCGACGCCCCTCAGTCGCACCGTTGTCGCGCTCGACTCGACCTCACCGCAACCCGGTCCGTTCGTACTCCCATATAAGTACTTCGGCTGTCTCTAATAGAAATCCCGTTCCAATCTCACGGCCGCAGAAGCGAAAAAATGGCCCTTCCCCCTTCCTCCTCCTCGTCTTCGTCGGCTCGTCTCTTCTTTCATCTGCGGCCAAGGTATAACCTCTTTCTCTCTGTTGGGTGAGTATCTGTTCGTCATATCCATTTCGATTCTGTTGCAGCTGGGGGAAGGGTGCTCGGCCGACCAGGACTGCGATGGCGACCTTGGCGTTTGCGTGAGCATCCGGCCGTACGACCCGATAACCAAGGTCCGCATTCGTCACTACCCGTTTTCCATCCGTAATTTGGGGCTTTGAGTGGGGTGGTTTCGTTTCCCTGCTAATTTGGGACTGGGATGTGCACAGGTGAAGGATCTGCCGTTCAACAGGTACTCGTGGCAGACGACGCACAACTCCTTCGCCAATGCGGGGGCGCATTCCGCCACCGGTGCTACCCTTCTCACTTTCACCAACCAGCAAGACGACATCACTTCCCATGTCAACGTACGCTTCTTCGCTCTCTCGCATGTTCACCTTTGCTTTCGAATTCTCTTTCCCCGGCGAGGCTTGTACGCCTCGCCGGAGCTGTCGGCATCGTACACAACCCGCGGCCCCAGAAAGTCTATTTAAACGTGGCTCCGCTGGGCGTGAGTCCGAAATAGTTTGCCCCTGGGACCCGCGCTCGTACGATGGAACAACGGCAAAGCTTTCAACCCTTTCGACGTCGCACGACTCTTAAGTTACGATCTTGCCACGGCACCTTGGCTCTCGGCCCAAGAGCGGGCTGGGGCGGTACCAATAGTCATCTTTCGTCAGAAAAATTGAGACTATAGAATCTCGTAGCGTAAGATAAAATGCGAATATTTAAAAATTCAGATGATATACGTTTTATTTTTTATTAATAATCTTTAAGTAGTATTCAAAATATTATTCATTTTTTTACTTTTATTTTGTTTTTTAAAACATATATACTAGTTACTTCATTAAAATTTTACTTATCATTATATAGTAAATTTTAAATAAATCAAATTAAGAATAAATATAACTAAAAATAAATTATAAAAAATTGACTCAACTACATTTATGCCCAATATTTTTAAACTTACAGCTTTATGAGATAACTACATCCGGGTTGACCAAAACGTCAATAACTTATTCCCTCAACACTAATTATTTACGTATTTAAAATTCATCCAACTAAAAATTTAAAAATTAAAGGTTAGAGATTAGGGTAAAATAGAAATATAATTTAGAACAAAATAATATTTGAAATATAAATACTTTAAATATTTTTTAAAAAGAAGTTAGGTGAAATTATATTTATATGTGTGTGATATCCATCAAAAGTATGATAATTTTATATATACATATATATATATATATTTATTTATATACATATATATATATATATGTATATATATATATGTATACATATATATACATGTATATATATATATATACATGTATATATATATATATGTATATATATATATGTGTATATATATATATGTGTATATATATATATTTATATATATACATATATATATACATATTTATATATATGTACGTATATATATATATGTATGTATATATATATATATATG
>LVTN01001475.1:17719-70351 GCA_001649415.1 Musa itinerans
ATATATATATATATATATGAGTAATTTATGTAAAGCAATTGCCATAATTTATTTTTTAACCTATGGAGTGTTCCTATTGTAAAATTTAAATTAAATTACAAGAGTCTCTTCCTTCTATTCATAATTTCTTATTATTTATAATCTCTCTAATTTCGTTTTTATTTTTTTTTCTTACCTACAATCCCCGCCCGTATACCCTACTATTATTAGCTCTCCCCACCACTTGTGTAACTTACTGGCTAGTTTTCAGAAGATTAAAAAATGATATTTCTGGGTGAATATAGTTGACCTAGAAAATGAGGTCTTCTAGGTTATTGCATAATATACATAACCCTAAAAACGTTAAATCAATTTAATAAACATTAAAAATTATTTCTTACGTCAAAAATTTATTCAGTTCGTTTCATTTTATTCTATATTTTTTTCATTATTTTATTTCATCTTCAACGATTAAGAGGAGGAGGAATAGAAGAAGAAGAAAAAGAATAAAAAAAATACATTGAAAGGAATAAAAATATTTATCATAATTAAATTATAAATTAAGGACATAAATGTTTGTCTATAAAGGAATAACTTATGAATATTTAAAGTTTTTAATATGAGATTGTAAATAACAAGCAGAGGGTTGCAAATAATAATCTCCAATTTAAATGGGGCATGGTGATAGATTAGTTAATCGTCAACTTAAATGAATCAAACCCCCAAATTAGACTTAAAATTTTCTAAAATAGAAAACATAAAAAAATTATTATTATTATTATTATTATTATTATTATTATTATTATTATTATTATTATAAAAGTTTGAGATGAGTTAGATAAGTTTTATAGTATTATACTCAATAAATTAATTGTGTTACACTTGATTATAGAATCAAATGAAATTGTGTTGCACAAATGATATGTTTTGAGCCTTAATGAGAGTTATGTATGTCATTTAATGTAGTAAAATTTAAAAATATATTAAATTAAATTATAAAAATCTCTAAAATAAATAAAAGTGAAAAATAAGAAATAAAATATTTATATGATATCTTCTTTTCATAGTGAGATTGAGGTGAGTTGAACTCATAACTCAATTGTGTTATATTTAATAGTAGAATCAACACATGGTTTTCCAATTTAGTATACCCATAGTCCATTTAGGACACCATAAAGTTTGTGAAGCTCACATCAATCTTTCATTTTTTTGAATTGATTTTGATTTTTTTTAAAGTTGATTGTGCAATACAGCTCATTATAGCACATCAGAAAGTTTGTCCAACTTACATCCGGTTTGTTTGAGCAAAATAATCGAACCCCCGGACGTGGAACCGCGCAGGTTCAGAAATGGCCGGTCGGGTGCGTGCGATGAATAGGAAACAGTTATTTCTGATGACGTGTGATTATACTATAGGCAGAACAGGCGTGTCTACGATTGCTGGTTCATGGCAATGGGTGTGGAGGATAGATAGAATGAGATGGTGAAAGGGCTGACACAGACGACACGGGCGAAGGCAGGCGGCTCCACTCTTTTCGCACGAGCCAAAAGATTCGGTTCTCCCGACATAAAATAAAATAAAATTCGAATTTTTATTTACAAAAATATTTAAAATAATGATGAATTTTCGAAAAAAAAATATTTTTAAAAAATTTGTGCATTGAGCCCTACTTGATTGTTTTTTTAAATAATACTTTTAGTCATGTGAAAAGATTATTTTATATATTATTTTATTGAATTAATTATCGTTGGCTTCGAGTCGATCGTTATCTAGAACCTTATTCCATCATATGGTACTGTCCCCTTCTACTCATAGCCTTTGCACGAGCATTAGTCATTCCTTTTATTACAATCCATATGTGGAGGCTAGCCACCTTATTCATTGTGTATAGGACCATCCACCATCCACTTTTATTATGTATTGGATTGCTCTCATCAACTTTGAGCAAGTGTTGTCATTATCGTAGACTACCGAGTGAAAATAATGATAAATGAGATAGATTGAGTAAAAAAGATAATCGAAATGAGGGTAGAATGATAATTAAAAAAAATATTATTTCAAAAAAAATTAAAGTAGAAGTACTTTACAAAAATCTATGAAAAATATTAAAAAGTAAATTTTTTAAAGAATTCACCCTATAAAATCTGATATTTTTTTATTGTAATTTTTCACAAAACAAAATGAGAACATGCGCAGCTAAAGTAGAGATTACTTTGGGCAGTGGGGTAGAGCCACTAAGTCATGTGATCTGACAATGCTCTGTCTTGAAGTCCTATAAAGTTGCCTTTTGTGAGGTTTGGTGGATGGCCTTACTATGATAAATGTGGCAGAAGGAAGCAGATCCGATTGATCTGACAATTTTCTTTTATTGGACCAGCTTTAAAAAGATTAGCCTTTGATTCTTTGGTCGGAATATTAAGATGATGCAGGCTACATTAACATCCATAACACTATCTATCTTCTTGGTCGAGCTTGTGTTACTAGGATTAGATCCGATTGCAGAATCTTCTATGTAAAAATAATCAAATTCTATAATAATTTTATAGAATTCCGCATATTTGTCCCTCAAATTGCGAGAAGTCTTCTTATGATTCCTGCCATCTAAACATACAACAATCACAAGGATACACTGAACCTACAATACGAACATGATGACTAGGAGGCCAAGAGCAAGGTCGGTGAAGTGTTATCATTGTTTTGAATATAAAATCATTATTATTATTTTGGATATGAAATCACATGAGATAAGAAGGTACGAGATCAATATTGATGTATTATGATACATCAATGTGTCACAGTATGTTCACAGAGCAACCGAGACACTATGAAGCCAATTTAGGAGAGTTGTGATGGTGGAGGAATTGATGCCCACTTAGTTGTCAATTAAGATAGTTACATGTCAATATCTCGTTAGTACCTACCAAATATTCTTCTCCTATTAGTTTGAGTCAGATAAATATATAATAACATCAAAATATGTAATATTTTTAGTATTATCATATAAATTACAAAAATATCAATGCAAATTAGAGCTAAAAAAATATTACAACTGACTAAGATTAACTATAGAGATAGATCTATCTATGTCTAGGGATATATATAGCAAAATCAATCCACAAAACCCCCATAATCAATATTTTTTTTTTGAATTTACTAATTAGCTCCCTTAAAATGGCAAAAAGATAATATTTGTAGTCCTCTAACGATTTTTCACATGGTATTATTATAAGTTTTAATTGTGATTCTACCCAAACTAAATCACAAAATCTCCCGAGTTATTCAAACATAGAATAACCAATGAAATCTTATTCATATCATATTTGCTTGTTATCTTTTCAATAATCGATGTAAAAGTTGGATAAACTTTACGATGAACTGTATTGCACAATCAACTTAAAAAAAAATCAAAATCAATTCAAAAAAATTGAAAGATTGATGTGAGCTCCACAATATTTACGGTGTCACGGTCGCCCGTCAGCCGCACCGTTGTCGCGCTTGACTCGACCTCACCGCAACCCTGTCCGTTCCTACTCCCATATAAGTACTTCGGCTGCCTCCAATAGAAATCCCGTTCCAATCTCACGGCCGCAGAAGCGAAAAAATGGTCCTTTCCCCTTCCTCCTCCTCCTTCCTCCTCCTCCTCCTCCTCTTCCTCTCCGTCGGCTCGTCTCTTCTTTCATCTGCCGCCAAGGTATAACCTTTTTCTCTCTGTTGGGTGAGTATCTGTTCGTCATATCCATTTCGATTCTGTTGCAGCTGGGGGAGGGGTGCTCGGCCGACCAGGACTGCGACGCCGGACTACGCTGCGACGGCTGCGATGGCGACCTTGGCGTTTGCGTGAGCATCCGGCCGTACGAACCGAGATCCAAGGTCCGCATTCGTCACTACCCGTTTTCGATCCGTAATTTGGGGCATTGGGTGGGATGGTTTCGTTTCCGGGCTAATTTGGGACTGGAATGTGCGCAGGGGAAGGATCTGCCATTCAACAAGTACTCGTGGCTGACGACGCACAACTCCTTCGCCGATGCGGGGGCGCATTCCGCCACCGGCGCTACCCTTATCACCTTCACCAACCAGCATGACAACATCACTTCCCAGCTTAATGTACGCTTCCTCGCTCTCTCGCATGTTCACTTTTGCTTTCGAATTCTTTCCCCGGCGAGGCTTGTGCGTCTCGCCGGACCTGTCGGGATCGTACACAATCCGCGGCCCTAGAAAACCTCTCAAAACGTGCATAGTCTGGCGTGAGTCCGAACTAGTTTGCCCCCTGGGACCCGCGGGCCCGCGCTCGTAGGACGGAACAGCGTCAAAGCTTATTCGGGTCTCATCGTGGGCCTAGAGCGGGCTGGGGTGGTACCAATAGTCCATCTTTCGTGAGAAATATTGGGACGAGAAGCGCTTCTCGTGGCGCGAAGCCTAAAGTTTTGATCAAAGTTGGAAGGCGAGACAAGAAAAGGTCGACACGTTTCTCAGCGATTACCACTCGCCCACCTGCCCCGTCATTGGAGGCAATGATCACGGGACCCACTTGGTGGTGACCGTAGGAAACGTATTCCTGAGACAGGAAGCGTGGGCTGCTTTAGAGGCGAAGAAGTCGGACCAACTCGTTCCAACCTCTAGAAAAAGAGAGATTATTCTATCTTTTTCTTTTTTTTTTTGCTTTAAATCGCCGCATTGTTTTAATTATTCCAGCTTTCGCCGACCACTTTTGTTAGTCCCAATCCCCGTGTGGACCTGATCGGAGAAGATGCGCTGATGCTGGGGTGATGATACGTTTATTTTTTATCTATTAAGATGGAGAGTTGGTAGAACGTGGACTCAAAAAGTTCCTGGGCGAAGTCTGATGACTCAAATCGATCATAAGAGTTTGTTAATATCGAATTGTGACATGCAGAATGTTTGGCTACGCAATCAAGAAGTAACACATGGTAGATGGAAAGGAAAACAAGTTTTTTGTTATTCCTAATCTGTAAGATGCTTATATAAAATTTGCTTCAAATATTTATCATATAAGTTAAACTTTTATCATTTGTATATTTTGAAAACCATAAACAAAGTTGTTAATTAGCTTGTTAAAATGGCAAAAAATAGATTATTTGATTTTTTTTAGGTTAGCCTATCAATTGATTTCAAAATATTAGGTTGTTAATTATTTCTTTCGTTAATGATTTAATATTTCATTTCTATAAAAATGTATATGACATTTATTTTTTTATTCATCTGGTGTTTCCTTTTTCTTTTTTGTTTGTTTTTCTATGCATGGTGAAGTTTTTAAACCCTGGTTTAGTTGCATGTGTCACTAGTAAGGTCAATTCTTCTGCATTAGAAATAAAACACTTGAATACCACTTTAATTTCTTTTTGAGATTGATAAGATGCAATTGTCTGTACACAATTTGGTTGCAATTAGCCTAAGAGGCTCTAGTCATTCTAATGGGCCACCTAATATAGATGCAAATTATTTGTTTAGATGCATCAGAGAGTGCCGCCAACTTTCAACAAATTAAACAAAATTAATGATTGTTTAAGGGGCTTACAAGTTGTTGTTTCTAAGATCTTATTCCTTTCCCAAAGCACAAAGACGCTAATGATGCCACTTGAATTTTAAAATCAATTGTTGACTCATCTGATAAGTTGGTAGAATAGATAATTGGAATTCTGTGCCAACTTTCTGCTCCGGTCTTGTTTTAAGCCATTACAACTCAGATTCCTTTGCTCTCTGAAATCATACTCATCCACACACAGAGATAAGATAGTTTTTTCTGTTTACTTTTTGTTAATCCACAAATAGATTTCATTGTGCAGCCCTAAAAATCACCTGGGTCCAATGTATTTGCAGAATCTTTTGTTAATTGCAACCAGAATAGAAGAAATTATGAAGGCAGCTGTCGTCTTGCTATATCATTTTTATTTGGAGATATATAATATGTATCATGAATCACCCATGGTTAATATATGCACATTCATGAGAACAGTATTTTTTATATTTTTGCAGAATGGTGTTAGGGGTTTGATGCTGGATATGTATGACTTCAGAAATGACGTCTGGCTTTGCCACTCTACCGGTGGCCAATGTTATAACTTCACTGCGTTTGTAAGCTTCTATACAGAGCTGATTCTCCTTAAGATCTCCCGACTGACTACTAATCCTGAATAGCTGTTGATCAGCAACCTGCCATCAATGTTCTCAAAGAAATTGAGACTTTCCTAGCAGCAAACCCTTCAGAGGTCATAACCATATTCATTGAAGATTATGTCAAATCCCCCAGTGGTCTCAGCAAGGTGTTCAATGCTTCAGGTCTCATGAAGTATTGGTTTCCAGTGGACCAGATGCCTAAGAATGGCAGTGACTGGCCTTTGCTAAGTAAAATGATCGACCAGAATCATCGTCTTCTGGTCTTCACATCTGTAGCTTCTAAGGAGGCTTCTGAGGGCATCGCCTATGAGTGGAACTATGTAGTTGAAAATCAATGTAAGAAGAGATTGCGATCCAACTTCTAGTATTGAGTGGTCATACATACATCAGATTATGCATTATTATTTCTCAATGTGTATTATGAGTTGCAGATGGAGATGAAGGAATGACTCCAGGTTCATGCCCCAGTCGAGCAGAGTCATCACCCATGAGCACCACGTTGAAATCTCTTGTACTGATGAACTATTTCCGAACAAATCCTAGTGCGTCTTCTGCATGCCATAATAATTCGGCTCCTCTTCTTGGCATGCTTAAAACTTGTCATGGTTTGTCAGCCAACCGGTGGGCCAACTTCATAGCTGTTGATTTCTACATGGTAGTGTATATATGCTATTTTTCTGTTTTTTCGGTTTCCACTTAACAGGGAACTCACACTTTTGATTTGAAATTAACTTGCTTCATTCATGATGCAGAAAGGTGATGCGCCTGAAGCTGCAGATGTAGCAAATGGACACATGGTTTGTGGCTGTGATAATATTGCCTATTGCAAGGTGAGTAGAACTTCCTATTGGATAAGTAGTCAGAAAAATATGTTCACATGGAACTGGAACGCATGATGAAATCAATACATATCATGACATTATCAAGTAGCATGTAGTTTTTCATTTTTGACTTAGGCTTCTGGGAAGGTTTGATGCAGAAAAATATGATGGGCGCACAAGGGATCATACACCAATACATATAGCATAGGCTAACTTAGTTGCTACATGAATCTAGATCTTCTCATTTAATTCCAATTACAATAGACCCTGATTATTTAATACTTTCAGGTAAATAATAAACAACCACGTATATCTATGACTTTGTATAAACGTCTCTAACGACGAAAAACCATTTAGCATGGCTGGTCAAATCATGCTAGATAGTATGGTAAATATGAATTGGGGATGGTTTTCAAACTTGCATTAGCATTTGAATAGATTAATACAATAAAAACATAAGGGTATAAATTCCCATGTGAATTGTACTAAGCATCATTTGACTAGTAATATGCTAATTAACTTAGATGCATGACCATGGTATTAAGTAAATTTAAAAGCCAGTTAGCACGTACACCTATGACCTAACAACTATAAGTTTATCTATCTCCTGAATGAGGTCAATCCCTCCACTGTGGTCCTTGATTACAAGATTAGAGATTTTTTTTGGATCAAAATTCATAACTTATGACCTAAATTTTCCCAACAATTCAATGAAGGCCAAGAGCAGGCTTTGTGAAGTGAGTATATGTTCAATGGCATTTTGAGAACCTTGTGCGATTATATGACCATTTTGGCAGGAAAATTTTAGAAGATATAGGTTTGTGCTAGAACTAGAAAACATTAAGATACCAGTTTGGCAATCTTTATCATTTTTTGTGCACTTCTTTGTATCATCCACTTTAATGACAACAATAAAATCATAAGTTTTAATTATTTGAGATTGACTATATGGATCTTTTTATTGTGATTAAGACATATAAGGAGTCATATATGTTTAGTTATGTTTAAAATATTTAAATTTTTATTTATAATTTCTGTTAAAATCTTTTTAAATCTTCCTCTACCTTTCTTTTTCGTAATAATATTAATTATTTTGCTTTTTTTAACTATCATATCTATAGGTCTCTTAAGTATGTTTGCATATCATCTTAAATGATTCTCTTTTATCTTATCCTTTATCTAGATGATACTTAATTGTTCTTGAATAAAAATATATTTTTTTTATTTTTTCTGATAACTTCATACATTTATATCATTATATTTATCTTAATAACATAAACTATATATATATATATATATATATATAGTGTTTTGGTAACTATACTATATAGTTGCAAAATTTAGAGATGCCTGACATTGAGATACATTCGGTAAATGTAAATCAACTCTTAACAGATCCTAAACATTATGACACATTAGGGCTAATTTATATTTGAACATGTTAATGGGCTCTACAGGCTAATGCCACCTTTGGCACTTGTGCTGTGCCACTAAGGTCGTCACCTCCAAAGTCGTCACCAACAGCATCCACTTC
This sequence comes from Musa itinerans, assembly GCA_001649415.1. Classification (NCBI taxonomy): domain Eukaryota; kingdom Viridiplantae; phylum Streptophyta; class Magnoliopsida; order Zingiberales; family Musaceae; genus Musa; species Musa itinerans. The sequence goes on from LVTN01001475.1 coordinate 26,190, forward strand.
AGTTGAGACATCCAATGCCTCTTCCGCTGGAAGATTCTCTATGTTTCTTAAGGTGGTTCCAATCACTATAATCGTGCTACTGGAGCTCATTTTATTTTGACCAGTTTGCAGTATGGGCTGCGTCGAGTTGTATGAACTTGAAGCCGATTCTTTGGTGTCGAGATTTGTTCTGTTCGCCATATTTTGTTCTTCTGTTTGCCTCTGAGTGATCTTCCACGGGTCTTTATATTAATTGGTAGAGGATTTGGTTGGAACAAGATTGGAAGGCTTTTATAAGCTATTTATTTGCATAGGTTCTGCATAATTAATAATAATTCCTCACGTATATATAAAGAAACAAAATTCTCCAGGATGGTTATTGCTGGTGTTGAGCTGCGTCAAAACTGATGTTTTTAACTAGGAAAATCGTTTTGATCGTAATTCATAAGTACGAAGCTTCATTCACCATTGCCAGCCTTTAAACCTCATAAGGTCTACAAAGCCGGATCAAATTGGTTCGTTCGTCTTCAACGGGTTCAATAAAAGCCGCTCGGTCACACTTAATTGGGTGCCTCAGGTCGCTTTCTCTCGTCCTCCCGAGTCAGCACGCGTTGGGACTCCATCCTCGAGACGCGCGCCAAAAAGGTTTGAAAACGCGGAACACGTAATGAGGTGAGACTCCCGTTGGCGCCAAAATTTTCCCATGACGATCCTTCTTCGAGAAGATGCCCATGGAGCCCTAATTCGAAAATTTTGGCCCACGGTAATAGTTTAAATCCGCAGCGCGTCGCTCGTCTCTGCTCGCGGTCGCATTCATCGCCCCCTTTCTCCCCCCTTCCATTTGTTCGACGAAAGTCCTCGCAGAAGGATCCGGGATGTACGTAGTGAAGCGGGATGGACGGCCCGAGGCCGTCCACTTCGACAAGATCACGGCGCGGCTTAAGAAGCTGAGCTACGGGCTCAGCCAGGAGCACTGCGACCCGGTGCTCGTCGCCCAGAAGGTGTGTGCCGGCGTCTATAAGGGCGTCACCACCAGCCAGCTCGATGAGCTCGCCGCCGAGACCGCCGCTGCCATGACCGCCAATCACCCCGACTATGCCTCGGTATGCCCCGCCTTCGACTTCTTTGATGCCCCATCTTTTCCCTTTGTTTTGGTTGGCGAGATTCATTTTTCTCTGTGGTTCTCTTATAGCTCGCTGCGAGGATCGTGGTCTCTAATTTGCATAAGAACACAAAGAAGTCATTCTCCGAAACGTAAGTGCGTTTTGCTCTTTAGATTGTTTAGTTTCGGTTTTTGCTGTTCGTTACTACCGACTTCTAAGGTTCTCGATTGGTGATGGATATGAATTCAGGATAAAGCTAATGTATCATCATTTCAATGAGAGATCTGGACAGGAGGCTCCGTTGATTGCTGATGATGTTTATGAGATAATCATGAGGGTAATTATTCGGTACCTTGGCGTGAGATGACACTATATATTTGCTTTGTCGGACTTTATTTTGTATTACTTGTGAAAATATTTTCTTGGCATATATTTGATGCATACAGTTCCTATATAAAATAGCTAATGCGACTACCATGCGGCTAAAACAATATACGTTATTCTATTATTATTATCTGGTCCTTTTTAAAACAAGGCATGGCTTTGATCTGATCGTAGTTCAAAATTTCCTACTTGGATTATTGTCTATTGTGAAGATGCAAGGTTGTATAAAAATCCTCCAATTAAATCATTTCAGAATGCTGCTCGCTTGGACAGTGAGATAATTTATGATCGAGATTTTGACTATGACTACTTTGGATTTAAAACTCTGGAGAGGTCATATCTCTTGAAAGTATCTGGCAAGGTAGTTGAGAGGCCACAACACATGCTGATGAGAGTAGCTGTTGGAATCCACAAAGATGACATCAAGTCTGTTATCAGAACTTACCATCTGATGTCTCAGCGGTGGTTCACTCATGCTTCTCCCACCTTGTTTAATGCAGGCACCCCTAGGCCGCAGGTACCTGATACTAGACTTGTTCTGTTCTTTTGCAAATTGCAATTGTTTATTCTTTTGTTTGCTTATATAGTTGATGTGTTTTGGCAGTTAAGTAGCTGTTTCTTGATATGCATGAAAGAAGATAGCATTGAGGGGATATATGATACGCTTAAGGAGTGTGCTATAATAAGCAAGTCAGCTGGAGGAATTGGTGTTTCTGTTCACAACATCCGAGCAACAGGCAGTTATATCCGTGGGACAAATGGAACATCTAATGGTATTGTTCCAATGCTAAGGGTGTTCAATGATACTGCTCGTTATGTTGATCAAGGAGGAGGCAAGAGAAAGGGTAATTTGGTTATGATTTGCTTACTGTTATTTTCAGGTGATAATGTCCAATGTTTGAAATGCTGATCTTTGTTTAATACCTACTAGGTGCATTTGCTGTATATTTGGAACCTTGGCATGCTGATATGTATGAGTTCCTTGAACTTAGAAAGAACCATGGAAAGGTAATTTTTTTCACTTGCTTAATGTTGTGATCACATTTTGTGTCTGCTTTCCTCTTTTATGTCATGTAATTTTTTATCTATTTCTGACAAACAATTCAAATTGATTGCTTGTTGAGAAACACTCGGAGCTTCTCCAATGTGAGATGATGACAATTTAGAATGACAGTTTGATTAATGATAGCTTTCCCAAGAATACTTCATCTGATAACATTTAGAATGACAGTTTGATCAATGCTAGCTTTTCCAAGAATATTTCATCTATATTCATGTTTATATATGGAATAAATTAGTGCATAAATACCATGCGTGCTTTCATTTTTCTTTTTATTCTCATAGAAAATTTAAAATGGTGCTAGTAGTGTATAGAATTCTTTTCTTTTTAAGAAAAAAAAAGTTGGTTTTTCTCCCCTGTGATGTTGAATAATTGGGAGAAAATCAGCAGAGTATGACTTTCCTGCATATTCTTGTGTATAAGTATGATATGTGATGGAAAATGTTGCAAAATTGGGTGGAAAACATGTCTTTCATCCATGTTATATTGTTGTTTAGAGTTTTTAGTTTCTTGGCAGCATTATTTCAGGGTCTTAAACCTTGGGCAAAAAGCAATTACATCCTTAATTTGTATTTGATGTAACAAGATTCTTTTTTGGTGGTTTCACTTTGTATGGAAGATTCAGTATCTTTGGTCGGTAAGATGCATTCTTTTACTTTGATATATGTGATTGATTAGAGATCATGATTGTGAATTGAAGGTTACATAGCGGTTGTGCTACTAATGGAAAAAGAGGATGACCATGGGTAATTTATTATATTCCCCAGCAATATGCTTTCATCCTCCAGATTGAATCTTTCTTCATCCTACTGTGATGAAAACATGTCCATCAGATTTCAGTAGTTAGATAAAGCTCAGACACTTGGAGTAATTTTCTGGAAGGGATGTTTTCTTTTATGTAATTGTAAGTTCATTTATTTTGCAGGAAGAGCATAGAGCTAGGGACCTGTTTTATGCCCTTTGGATTCCTGATCTCTTTATGGAAAGAGTTCAGAGTAATGGACAATGGTCATTGTTTTGCCCTAATGAAGCTCCGGGACTTGCTGATTGTTGGGGTGATGAATTTGAGAAACTCTACCTAAAATATGAGGATGAGGTAAGTCTGGCCTGCAAATAACAAATGCTTAAACAAGTTTTTAATTAATATCTGTAGTCATTCTCTTCCATTCATGTACTTTAGGGCAAGGCCAAGAAGGTTGTTGCAGCACAGAACCTTTGGTTTGAGATCCTCAAATCTCAGATTGAGACTGGAACACCGTATATGCTCTTCAAGGTATTAACTGTAATTATCATGCCCTTCAGAAATTTCTGAAGTCATGCTGATGACACCGTTACATGTATTCAGGATACTTGCAATAGAAAAAGTAATCAACAGAATCTTGGTACCATTAAGTCTTCAAACCTATGCACTGAGATTATTGAATACACAAGTCCTACTGAAACAGCCGTGTGCAACCTGGCATCCATTGCTTTACCACGGTTTGTCAGGGAGAAGGTGTGTTCTCATGGATCTTTGTTTGCCCTTTTATCAAAGGATTCCCAAGTTAGCTATCAGACCATGACATGGGGTACCATTTCTCCTTTTTAATGGATTTTCTTTCAGGGTGTCCCACTAGAGTCACATCCATCCAGGTTGGTTGGTAGTAGTGGATCAAAGAACAGATACTTTGATTTTGACAAGCTTGGTGAGGTAGGATTTTAATTGCATCAATTTATGAAATACATGCACATTGTTTCAGAGTATTTCTAAATTAACATATATTCTTTTGTTTACAGGTTACTGCAATAATAACCGAGAATCTCAACAAAATAATTGATGTGAACTACTATCCAGTTGAAACTGCAAGGAGATCAAACCTACGACATAGGCCAATAGGAATTGGTGTTCAGGGTTTGGCTGACACTTTCATTTTACTTGGCATGCCTTTTGATTCACCTGAGGTAATTGCTGAGATCAAATATGTTCTCTAGTTCCTTTATTATTTTTTATATGAACTATTATGATAATGATTAACTCTTTCTGTAGGCTCAGCAGCTGAACAAGGATATATTTGAGACCATATATTACCATGCTCTCAGGTCTTCTTCTGAAATTGCTATTAGCAGTGGTCCTTATGAGACTTATCAAGGAAGTCCAGTAAGCAAGGTTTGGTTCTGCTTCTGTTAATCCTTGTATCTTCATTTGTGTTGAGACACCATCTTTGTATTAAAGCTTTTTCTAAATAATGGTAGTTGCCATCTGCTCAAATTGCTTTATGTGCTTTCTTGGGTGTGATCAGGGTTGATTTGTGCATGATATTATTGCTATTACCATATTTTCATAGCAGAAACACATGTTTTCAGTATGCCTTGAATGAACTGGAATGTTAGAATATGTGTAACTCTGAAGAGGAATATGTTTTTGAGCTGTGCTCGTTTCTTAGGTGCTACATTTCAGCATAAATGTTTAGTTTATGCCTGTAATAATTATTCTGCATCCTTGGAAGAATGCTGATTGTATTGTTGCTCAGGGAATTCTCCAACCTGACATGTGGAATGTTCCTCTTTCTGATCGATGGGATTGGGCTGCATTAAGGGAAATGATATCAAAGAATGGTGTCAGAAACTCTCTTCTTATTGCTCCTATGCCCACTGCTTCAACCAGTCAAATTCTTGGCAACAATGAGTGTTTTGAGCCATACACATCCAACATCTACAGTCGCAGAGTTTTAAGGTATGCTTTGGACATAATATCATTTTTGAAATGAATCAATCAACCTATATGATAACACTACTTATTTTCAGTGGGGAATTCGTTGTGGTGAATAAACATCTCCTGCATGACTTGACTGAGATGGGTCTATGGTCACCTGCTCTCAAGAACAAGATAATTTATGAGGATGGTTCTGTTCTCAAGATTCCAGAAATTCCAGATAACTTAAAAGCAATTTACAAGTGAGACAATGCAAGCAAATAACCCGTTCCTATTGTCTAAGATATTTTTCCTTCATCTAATAAGACTTTTGTGACTTTAGAACTGTCTGGGAGATTAAACAAAGGACTCTAGTTGACATGGCTGTTGATCGTGGGTGTTACATAGATCAGAGTCAGAGCCTTAATATCCACATGGACCAGCCAAATTTTGGGAAGCTAACATCGCTGCACTTCTATGCTTGGTCCAAGGTTTGATGCCTCTTTATTTTCAACTAGTAATCTTAAATATGCTTATTATCCACAATGACCTACAATGCATTTATTTCCTTGAATTGGAACACATGAGGTGTAATGCTCGTGGACCTTTTGAATGTAGGGTTTGAAAACTGGAATGTATTATTTGCGTTCTCGTGCTGCTGCGGATGCAATCAAGTTTACTGTGGACACTTCTATGCTCCAAGTACGGTTTCTCTTTTGATTTCCTTTAGTTATATAAATCATTTGATTTCTTTGATTACTAAATTCCTATTGGTATATTTTCAAATTGGGTTTGGCTTTTCATTTGTGGAATGCAGAAAACAACTAAGCCGGTGGAGGATGATGATGTAGAAGCGAAAATGGCACAGGTTGTTTGTTCCTTGGAAAACCGTGAAGAGTGCATGGCATGTGGAAGTTAAGATGTAATATTCCAGCAGCAGATGTTTTCAGTCTCTAACTGAAACACCAGAAGCAGAAGCACCATGATGAAAAGTAAGATACTCATCTACAGCTTTGGGCTCTCCTGGTGTCACTTTAGGGTTGCTTGATGGGAGCAAATGAAGGCTCATGTGTGTGTGTGTGTTTGTTTATTAGTGAATTTGGATGTGTTATTTGTTTAGAGCTACTATCTAATAGCTAATGTCTTGTTTGGATAGTTCTGCATAAACAAGATAGACCGACTCAGGTGCAAACGAAGGCTCATGTGTGTGTGTGTTTTAGTGAATTTGGATGTGTTATTTGTTTAGAGATACAATCTAATACCTAGTGTCTTGTTTGTATAGTTCTGCATAAACAAGATAGACTGACTCGGGTGCATGTGATGGAATGCCACTGGTCCTTTGAATAGACATGAAATTCTAGTCCTGTATCAATATGCTAATTATTGAATCCAAAGTCTTCTTCTCAGAACGAATTTCAGTCGAGGAAGATATACTTCAACATGCAAGGGCTTTTTCTGTATATTCTTTTGAATTTGGTAAGATGAATTTTGGTGGTCAACCCTGATATGATCAAATTGTTTTGCTCTGTTTGTTTGTTTTCCTTCTTCGTTTTTCAAGTGTTATCTTATTTGGAACTGGAAAATAATTTTGATTAAAAAAAGTTTGCAAGGAATTCAGATTGCTTTATATAGTTTTTGTTTGGTTAGTATATTGTCATGTTAGGATTGATTGGATTTTGTGTCAAGTTTAGTTAATTGAAAATAGTGATCATATTTTATTTGTCCCTTTTGCGCTCCCCTAAATTAAGATTTGTCGTCGTGATTATTATTGTGTGCTTTAGTTATGGCAAATAAATCATCTAAAAAAGATGTCTTCTGCTAATTAAGATATGTCAGATGCTTCTCTTCTTATAAGCAAGGGATGCTTTGGTCTTGTCAGTTGCCATAGGTGCTTTTAGTGTTTTTATTTTCTACATGGATATATCATGCAAAGGGATATTATGATTTGGTCGATTACATTAGGCACTATTGATTTTTTTTTTTGTTGTTAAAGATAGATGCATAGTGAGAGACATTATGGTGTCGTCAATTGTATTAAGTGTTTTGGATGTTTTTTTTATTATGTGTAGGGGATGTTTTGACCCGATTGATTACATTAAACATTTATCTTCTTGATGAACACAACACGAATAAGAGAATGTTTTGACATAATAGGTTTGGTGTATGTTGGATGAGATTAAGAGGTGATAAGAAGTTACAAGTGTGTTTGTTAAGATTCCTCTAATGATCAAATTAGTTTGTGTGTATTGTGGTAAAAAAATCAGGAGTTCAAATGTTAGGAATCCAATTTCCTTAATTCATGATTAAAATATGTATGTAAGGATTGCTTATTTAATATTTATTTTGTAACCAAGGTCGATTACAAAATATTAAATACATTAATGATGAAGTATTCTTTTAGATGTCATGTTGATGTGTTATACTCCAACATATGATAGATAATCTATATATTTGTTTTGGTATCATTCTCATATTTGATATCCCTTAATATCAGGAAGAAAATATAACACATATAAAGTTGCTACAAGATTGAATTTTCTTTTGCTGCTCACGTATTTGTTTGTCAAAAGTTAAATTGGACAAGCTAACGTTGCTCTCAATATAGAACAAAAATCATTTACTCAAAACACTTTTCTTCATGCTCATTATTATTCTAAATAGAATGGCTTAGCTAGCCAGCCTTACCTTTACCAACAAAATATATAATGAATCATACTAAAATGATAGATTATGTTGCCATAGAGAATGCCCATGTGCTACCCTACCCTACCCTACCCTACCCAACCATATGTTACTTTAATGGCATGCACACCTAGCAAAGTAGTCAACTACAACTGAATCTGGTTCATTCGGAATCAATCGAAACTAACAGCACTTATGATCACTAAATTTGACTCAACACCCTAATTTAAGCTTTGCAACAGTCTTAACTAAATATGAAAACAATACTATAAATACGAGGTATTTATAGGAATTAATATGAGGTATTTTATACAATACATATTTTTTATAATAATACGAGAAAGAGAATTCATACATACAAGATATTTTTATATGAATATGAACCTTAAACCTATCGTTTCAAGCAAAATAAAAACGAGGCATCAAAAGATTCTATACATGTATCATTTATTTGCATATTTAATAAATAATAATAATCTATCATCCTCTAGTGGCATGATGAATGTTTTATAAATTTAATTTTATATCAAATGATAATTAAAAATATTAATGTCAAATTTGATCTTCAACTTAACTCGATCTGGATCGATTCTATCAAAAATCGTGTCTTATTTGTAGTATAGTAGATTAAGTAGGATCCATGTGTTGAGTTTTAATTGACTAATAATATTTATGACAAGGTTCATATTTTATTTCATAATTCTAAAAAAAATAAATTTAAAAATATTTGCACAGCTTCCTTCTTTGTAGAACATCAACCAACCAATTATTACTTCTTTGTTGCACCAAATACTCCTCTTAGATATAACATGGATTACGTACTCGACTCCATCAATTAATTATAGTTTCAATTATTTTATACACTAATAGAACGCAGTCTCCGCCGAACCACAGTTTGGTCGTGGCTGGAAACCGGGTTGGATTTCGCTGGCCGCTTGCGTCTTGACTCCGCCGGCATCCATCCGAGGAATACCGAGTAGGATGAGCTGCCACGAGCGAACACGGAATCCCGAGGGCAGTCCGGTCTTTTTACTCCTCGGCCCTTCACCTATATACTAATATCCTCCTCGCATGGTGGGTGGGCCGTTAGGTTAAGCTTCGGTGTCGCGCTCGGGCGTCGAGATCGGTCGAGGGAGGCGCCGGGGGTGGGAGACATGGCGGACGAGAAGGAATCCACGTCGGTTCCTCTGAGCCAGGCAGCCGATCCCGAAGACCCCGCCAAAGCTCCACCCACTTCCCCCAGCTCCTCTACCCGAAAGGTGCGTTCTCCTCGGATCTGACCGCATCTGCCGTGATTTCTATTTTTCTTCCTTTTCTGCTTTTCGATCGGTCGCGGGTCGGAGTCTTTTACGGAAATTTCGTGTGCGGATCTCGATTTTGTCCTCCTTCGAGCCGGTGATTGTGGTTTTCTGTTTGGCTCCCGGCAGGTGGATCGGACAATCGGGTGAAACACGTTCCTATATGCTTACCTTGGAATGCAAGAAAATGTTTGTTCTGATGACTGTCGTTTTACCTCGGTGAAATGTTCCTTTAGGATCTTACTTTTTAAGTACGATCTTGTCGAGGAAAATGCTCTCTCTAGCTAGCTGGATGAGCAATGTGTTGTGGGAACATGGGAAAAAAGGATACAAGAAGCTGTTGAGACTTAATTTGGTAGAACACTAAAAGCTTTGTGATTCAAGTGTTGCGATATTATGCAAGTTTAAAAGGTCAAAATAACATGGAAATTTCCTCAAGTGGCAGACGTGAAGTATGTGGTAGGGCATTTAAGGCCCTCTCACTTCCTGGTTAGGAAGTTTATGGTACATATATTCATCTTGTTTAGTATTATGTAGGGGAAGTTCATTTTGTTAAGAAAATAAATGCTTTGAATGGAGCGATGGAGAATATCTAGAAAAGTGATCCATATCAGGCATGATATCCATATTTGACTTCTGAATTATTTGTTGAGATCAAATTAAGTTAAGACTGTTGGGATTGGATACTCTCAGATGCACTATGACTAGGATATCAGAGCAAAACTCCGAACTGAATATGAAATATATTCTCACATGAATAACAAGAATGTGCAAGCAACTTGATTGTGATTTAATTCAATGTAATTCCATGGAACTTGCCATATTTCTTCAAACATCTCCATCCACCCAAAGGTCTAATTCTTATGTCAATTGTCTATATGGGAATGGCAGCATGTTGTATTTCCTCTGTCAAATTTCGGATTATTTTTATAAGAGATAATATCATTTTAGACATGTGAGCAGCTGTGTTAGATGGGTAAGCTGTTGGTTTCCAGGCAAGCTGTTGCTATGAAATGCATGATTATTGGTTAAGGATTCAGAACCACTGGAGTGTCAAACCAGAATAAACACTAATGAACAAATGAAGTGATCAGGGTTTTAAGGTTGGAGGTGATCTGGAAGGGCACGATGACAACTGCTAGGTCTTGAAACCATCATCATACGATTGATGTTATGTCAAGTTGTTAATCAAGAATGAAGATCATATATTAAGAGCAGTGATTCAAAAAGCATTAGGCACCAAGGTCTAAAAACGCCCAAGGCGCTAGGCGCTCGCCTGAGCGAAACGAGGCTCTCTAAAATATAAAAATATAAAAATATATAATACAATTAATAAATATAATTATTTAAATAAAAATATGATATTAAATTAAAAACAAAGATTAGCAGTGTTAACATCTAAATAGTATATTATTAATCTAATAAATAAATATTAATTTGAATAGTATTTAATAATCTATTGTTAATAGTATATTTATTGTTAACAGTAGGGAAGAGTAGAGACCGAAGAAGTCGCGGTGAGAAGCTGAGTCGTAGGCAGCAGACAATAGCGGAAGTTGCGGAGTCGTGGGCAGCAATAGTGGCAGTGGAGTCGTGTTGTGGACAGCAGCAAGCAGTGGATAACGGCAGCTGCAGGCAGTGGACAGCGGACATCAACGACAACTGAGGAGATTCGATTGGTGACAAAGGAAGACTCGGAGGCAACGGGAGACACCGTTGGCGGCAGAGGCAGAGGGAGACATTGTCAGCGGCAAACACAGAGGGAGAAATCATCGGTGGCGGAAACAGAGAGAGAAGTGTGCGTAGGGTTGGGAGTCGGGGTCACGCGTTGATATAACTACGTGCGTTAGTTGGTTCAATCGAACTAATTAACGCTAATTTAAGTGGTTTGATTGCCTTATATCAACCGGGCGCTTCTCGCTTAGGTTCGGGCGAGCGCCCAGGCGGTCATTGAAGTGTGCCGCCTGACCCTTAAACGAGGCGCTCGGGCCTCGTCTCGCCTCGCCTGAGCGCTTAGGCGAGCGCCCGAGTGCCTTTTTAAATCACTGATTAAGAGGAATGGAGAAAAAACCAGTTGTCTAACAACTCTATGGAATGGATTGGGCCTAATAGCTGAAATTTATTCACCGCTGTTTTCCTTTTTTATTGTTAAGGTTATTATGCTTGACACTGTATGGTTCAGTTTCTTGATTTGACTGGATCATTTGCCCATGCAGAGTGCCAGCTTTATATCCAAATTTTGACTCCACTCTTAGACAATGATTTGGAAGTCCAGTGCTGGAATGTAGTATACCTAGAAGATGGTATCAGTCATATTAACAGTCATGCGGCAGGATTCCCAAACCATGGTAGCCACTAAAATGATGATTGTAACTGTGAAACTTTACATTAAATATATTGGTTGTCGATTAGATCGTGCAGTTAATTTGATAACATCTTAAAGCATTATGGGATCATTAGCTGCAAAAACCTAGCAAATTAAATGTGGGTTAGTGGGATGGTATGCAAGCTATCCAAAGGAAAATTTCATAATTATGAAGGGACTATACTGTTACTTGCTCAGTGTGATTTAAAATATGGTCATGTTGAAGCAAGAATTTTAAGATAACAAAGTTATTATCCCATCCATTGAATTTCAGTTTTTCATGTTTTTGTGATAGAGATTTAGTATTGGTGAAGATTTATCATCAGTATGGAACATATTCTAGAATAATAATTTACTTATGTCCTTCACGTTGTTCTATGGGCATGGTAAGCTGATTTTTCAGTTCTTAACCAGTTTGGTTCCCTTTTCTGCCTCCATTGTTTTTCTTCCATCTTATTTGTGTGAAGAAGGGCTGTTGAGGGTATTTGAGATACACATAGCACTGTTTTAGTTATAGATTTTTCCTAAGCAAACCATCAAGTTATTCATGCTAATACTTTTATGTGACTCTTGTGGCTGCTAAGTTGGCAAGATGGAGCTCTAATTATGTTTTCTTACCTAGCATGTGTACGAACGTTACAGTTTACAATTGCTCTTATGAGTACTAGTGATTTAAAAAGCCCTAGGTGCCAAGGTCTCAAAATGCCTGAGGCGCGAGGCGCTCGCTTGAGCGAAGCTAGGCACTCTAAAATATTAAAATATATAATATTATTAATATAATAAATAAATATTATTTTGTACAATAATTAATAATCTACTATTAATAGTATATATATTATTTACTGTCAATAGTAGTTAGAAAGGAAGAGTATAATTGTTAAAAGGGATAAAAAAATATCACACAGTGAAACCGATAGTGAGAAGTCATAACTCAGAAGAGAATCAACGGTGAGAAGCACCGGACAGCAGCAGCGACAGCGGAGTCGCGGACAGCAGCGGCAGACAGCGGACAACGGTGGAAGTTGAGGAGACTTGGTCGGCGACAGAGGAAGGAGGTAGCGGGAGAAATCGTCGGTGACGAAGGCAGAGGGAGAAATCGTTGATGGTGGAGGTAGAGGGAGAAATCATCAGTGGCGAACGTAGAAGGAGAAATCGTCTGCGGTGGATGCAGAGGGAGAAGGCGCACACTAGGGTTGGGAGTTGGCGTCGCATGCAGGTTTTGAGGTAATTGTGTTAGTTGGTTCAATCGGGCCTGGTTGCCGTATATCAATTGGGTGCTTGCTCGAAGCGCCCTGCGCTTGAGCTCAGGCGAGCACCCAGGCGACGCCTTATTGAAGCGCGCTGCCTAGCCCTTATATGAGGCGCTTGGGCCACGCCTTGCCTCACCTGAGTGCCTTCTTAAATCATTGGTGAGTACATTTGCACAGCCATATACACCCACGTGAGTAGATGCTTATTAGTTGCCTTCTTCCTTTATCTAACTTCGGATACCAGGGGCAGGCATAGAGCATACATGCAGCTAAAGAAAACATAAGGGTACATGTAGCTAACCCAATAGAGTTGGTATTGTTGTTTTCTGCTGTTGTCGTAGGGACATGCATAAAGATACACATATTATATGCATAAAATTGTCTCACAAATTCTGTATGAAATCACCTCACAAATGCTGTTGTTATCGTATAATTCTGTATGAAATTTCCTCACATATTCTAGTGGTGTTGCACAGGCTTGTTGTGCTGTTCTTCAGAGCTGGGTCTCAAAGAAATTTATGACTGGATGGTATAATTCTCTCATTTTTTATACTTGTGCTTGAATAGAACTGGACGTTGTTTCTAACGTTCTTTGTTTATTTGCAGCGTAGTTCTTTTCCCTGTGGCAATCACATTTTATATTACATGGTGGTTTATTCAGTTTGTTGATGGTTTCTTCAGTCCACTATATGACAAGCTTGGAGTTGACGTATTTGGTAAGCTTTTGACATATTCTGCCACATTATTTTTGCTTGATTGTGGTAGTAAATGCAGTTGTTCTCATTGTCAGATTAACACTTGTTGGGCCACATTTTCTACAACCATCAATCATTTTGTTGCTGAGAACCTTGATACATGTGATTGATTTCCTTGCAAGCTGAATAAAAATCTCTAGAAAACACATAATGCAAAACGTTTACATTGTTAATTTAAGTATTGAAACAACTGCAACTAGATAGAGATAATTGTGCTGGTGGTTTATTGAAAAAAAAATAAATTATTGGATAACTGAAATCATTCAAGAAATATGGCTCTGAAACTTACACCTATCAGTATATTGACGCAGGAGTTTGTTTAATTTTTATCCATGGAATTGACTTTTCAGTTTAGGATGTTTTTGTAAATACTATAAGTTTCCACATGGCAACATCTTCTATATTACTTACCTAGGTTGCCCAGGGAGAAGAAATGAAGTCGAATAAAAAAAGTTTTAACGAAGACATGATTGATTGAATGAAAATTTTATTTTCTATATTAGGTGCAAGTGGTTCAAAGTCAAATTCCAAGAGCGACTCCTAGAGTCAGAGTGAGTTGAATATCTATTCGCAATTTTGTAATTTAATCATCCATGTGTTAGACAAGTCTCTGTGTGGTTATGTTTCCCAAATGCGATGCACAGGAGCTAGAGTGAGTTTGGCCATTATTTTTTCCTTCCTCTCTTCACATTATCAAATTCTTGGAAAAATAAATCTTTTCCTCCATGCATATGTGCAGCATCACATGTTGTTATAAATTATGTTAGCAGAGGAAAGTGTTGCTTTTTTCCTTCTTTTTCACTCATTTGCTTTGGGCCTTTACTGCCTGTAGAACAATCTGCTTGTTCGTTTTTTGTTTCTCATATATAAGATTATTATATAACAAATTCATCTGACTTAAGAACCTGCATTTCTATATTGTAGTTCATGAAGATTAAGTTTTTCTTGTAAGTTTTAAAATTTAAGTATCACAGGATCTCTCTTCGTTCCTATATTAAGATGTAGTCAGCTGATACCTGTGACAAACATGTTAATTCATGTCCCTCTATCCTGATCTTTTAAGGCACCTTGAATAATTCGTGTCATTCAATAGTTCAGATCTGTTCATTGTTATTATTATTTTCGTTAAAGTTTGGCTTGTTCTAATTGCGTGAATTTATCCTTCCTTTGTTGAAATTGCAAGAATTTGGTTTAATCTAATTGCATTTTTTGTCTTTTTTAACCAAAAATGCAGGCCTTGGATTCTTGACATCTTTGGTATTTGTTTTTCTCATTGGAACTATTTGTTTCATCATGGCTGGGTGCAACTGTTATCTGGGTGGGAGAGTGGTTTATAAAACGAATGCCTTTTGTGAGGCACATTTATTCAGCATCGAAGCAGATCAGCACTGCCATTTCTCCTGGTATTATCTCTTTAAATGATCAAATGATGATTGTTTGTACAAAATGGTCCTACTGCATTTTCCCATTTGAGGATTCACTGAACATACAAGTGACAGTGGTTACTGATTCCCTCTGCATTCACTAAAGGATAGATGTGCCTCTTCTTGCAATTAGGAGCTAATTCTGTAGAGTTCAAGAAAATGTCATTTTTGTCTTTAAGATGTTGTTTTTTATTTGCCTATCTCATTATTGATTGTCATATCGTTAAATTTGCCTTGTCAGAGATAACATGAAGTTAAGACTAAGTGTAATGCCAATAGCTTCAGCATTATTTGCTTTTGTGACACAGGTGTCTTGGTACTTGGAAGAATTTAACAAGAATCAAGTAAGAAATAACAGGGAAAATTGGGAGGAACCTACATGCTGTACGTAGGAGTGTTTATCAGATGGTGTGGTTTGTGTTTGGTCTAAGCTGTTTATGACCTGGAAGGGTAATATGACATTTATTACTTAGAATATTTAAATAGCTCAACCTTAATGAGTTTTAAGACTAATTAGTGTAAGTTGGGATGCAATAGAAATTCTTGGGTTCTATCAGAAGGGATTAGGTTTCTGAAATCAGCACTCTCCTTCATAACTTGGACTGAGTATGTATTGAATTTTAGTGATCTGTTTGACTGCTTCGTCACATATTCCTCAGCTCATAGATCAGAACCCGATCAATATCGATCTGGATTGATTGGATTTCCCAGAAAACAGGTTGGATCCTGATCAATCTTGATCGTACCAAATGGGATTGAGTTTCATAGGATACATTCAGATTCCAATCTTCTTTATCGGACCAGAAACTGAATTCTCTACCATGAGGTAGTCAATTGTCCAATTGTTCAGGCATGTATAAATCCTCAAATCTGAAGTGGCCTGTAATGTCAACAGCAATGACATGTTTGGTTTATGGTTCATTGGTTTGTGCTACTTGGTACTAACTGACATTGATTACACTTAACCTGAGACAGAATCTAGAAGGCTACAGAATGATATGTCTATTCCGTTCTATTCTTGCTACATGGACACCTATTGCATGTAAAAAGGAAAAAGGTTGTTGGTTTTCTAACCTTGTTTAAGAATATAATTATTAGCCACTATCTCTTGTTATTTTTATGTCTTGCGCTGTTTGGTAGATTTTGCTTTCTGTTGTATGATGTATTTGATTGATCCGTTATCTGTATTTTATCCATTCCGATAGCACCTAGTATTTGCAATTGTCATTTTGATTAGATTCTCTTAATGAGATCTCAATGGGGCATTGAAAGAATATAAAGCCTGTCATTGGTCTCCACATGATAATCAGTGAATTATTTATTCTCAGTTATGATTTTTGGACTTTGCATCTCTTTTTTTGCAGACCAAAATACCACAGCTTTTAAAGAGGTTGCAATTATCCGTCATCCACGTGTTGGGGAGTATGCATTTGGCTTTATTACATCATCAGTGGTCCTTCAGGTAACTTTAGAGGTTGCAAATTGTCTATTACATCATTTGCTTTTTGATGCCTGACAATCTAACTGTTGACATTTGACAAAATGCCAAGTGTTTTTTATATCATGCACCTGTCTGATAAAGCTAAATATCTTCAATTGATATCAATAAAAATTCATACTAAGGATGTTGTTTGTGGCACACATGTAACTTTATGCTCTTATTCACGTGGAGTTTTGCATGAAATTAGCACGATGAATAATGGTTCCCTGATCTGACACTGTTGCAGTTATCCTATTAACTTTCAAATATTATTGTTTCCTATTGCAGACTGACAAAGGTGATGAAGAATTATGTAGTGTATATGTTCCAACCAATCATTTATATATTGGTGATATATTCTTGGTCAATTCTGAAGAAATCATCAGACCCAACTTGTCTGTTCGGGAAGGCATAGGTCTGGTCTCCTTGCATCTTTAAATTTTACTCTCTTATCTTTGTATCACGTTTGGTCAATAATATATTGCAGCTTTGGATTTGTTTAATTTCTAATTTTAGTTGGAGAACTGTGATTTCATATTTTTAAGTTGAACAACATAATTAGTTGCTGGTCGCTGAAGTATTACCATCTGTCTTCCTGTTCAGGCTATCAAGTCTATCTTTAAGGTGGAAATAACACTTGTAAAACTTAAACCTAGGCCATAAGCAGTTAACTGACAACTATCTGGAAGAAAATATATTAAATCAGATCATGCCATTGTTATTTGTTTCTCTGCTTTGAACATGATCACACCCTGACTCTTCTTTTTATAACTTATTAAGATGATTTTAGTTGTCAAATTTATTTAGAATATAATAGCAGAACTACAGAAGAAAATATCTGATGTGATAAACCTGGTCGTTCTACTATATTAGTTTAATTTAACATTTCATACTTTAATGGACTAATAATACGTAATATCACTTGTACTCTGCAAAGAATGTGGAATGACCATGGTTTGTGATGTTGCATGGATGCAGCAACAAGAATCAGACAGGAGAGTGTCAATATTGCAAGCAATAAGAAGCAGGAGACAGTATACATGATATTAGACAACACACATGTTAGTACATATATTATCTGAAAATAATTATGTATGTGCAATCTCTAGAAATAAACTCTTAAGGCAAGATGGTTTTCATTTGCCAGAAAATTCTTGCTACTATAAACAGAGGCTGCCCTACTATTTTGCCTTCTAGAATCCTCATTTATTGAGTCTCTCATACTGAAAACAAGTTATGGTCTAGCTGTTCAGAGTTATGGGCGTGCTGTTTGGTTGGTTGTAGATCATTATTACATTTAGCCACCCACCTGCCCGCAGAACAATTGATTGCTGAATGGCAATATAGGATATCATCAAACAGAATACTACCATAGGTTTCATTAAAATCATTTCTGTTTTGCATGCTTCTAAAACAAGAAGCAGTGTACTTGATTATGTTCTAATGTATTTGATGGTTCCAATATCGCAGAGATTATTGTTTCTGGGGGTATGACAATGCCACAGTTGATTACTCCTCTAGAAAGGATTCCACGTAAGAACCAGAGCATTCGGTTAAACAGAATAACATAACAAAGGTGATGTGTCTCGGAGGTCATATTCTGCTGCTGCTGCTGCTATATGTTTGCTTTGCTGCTTGGAAGGCAATTCTCTTAAATTTACGTCCATGTATGTTTCAGGTTAGCGGGATATGTAGAACTGGCTCGAGTATCTTCAGTTTTTTGCCCATGTTGTTGACCTTGCTTGCCTCTTATGTAATGGTTTATTAGTTGTTGTACATTGATGAGCCAGACTGAGTAAACCAGGAATACAAAGGAGGGTAGCAGCTTCACTGTGCTTGTAAGGGGATTAAATGGGATGCTATGTGCAAGTTGGTTGAAATCGAAGGGTGTTTGTGCAGTTATAGAAAATATAGTTTACGGTGCCGTGAGAGAACATATTGACAAACAAGTCCCTATATCGTGTACTCTGGGCAACACAGTCTCCTCGTTAGATGTTTCCTTGCAACGAGTCTACTGCTTGCTTGTTCTGCTCTTGCGGTATTTTTTATTGGTTGGAGGAATTCTGGGGCCTCATATCTTTATGCGATTAAAGTACTTTCTGGTGCTCAGAAGCCTGCTAAGCGGGGATATGATCTCAGAAGAGCAGTTAGATGTTTTGGATATGTTCTCAGAAGCCGGCTTGCGGGGCACAGTGATTGGGTTTTGTGTGCAGTACCGTGCTCGGTTATCATCGAAAACATGTGTTGACTTAGTTTCCTGGTTGTGTGTAATAGATAGACAAAGAAGGTAGCTTTCTAGGTTGGTATCATGACAGAATCTTAAAAGGGGTTAATCCATATATTCATGGATCAATCTCGCTCTCCAACTTTATGTGATCTTAGCCGTCCGTCTGTCGTGGATATATTCATGGTTTCTTTCTTTCCTCACATTCTTGCGTGGTTTCTGTAAGTTCTTTTTTGCGGTTTCCAGTGTCTAATTCCTTTCCTGGTGATGCTGATGAGTAAAATATTACCAGGCAAGCCGTAGATTTATTAAAAATAAAAAAAATTAAAGATTTAAATTCATCATGACAAATTCGAAAAGTCTACAATAAAAATGATGAACGATAACAAATATGCTAAAAGCAAAGCCGGAGAAGACAACTTGGCCACTCACCTACCACCCCAAAATGTAGGTACGTATAAATCATGCCTTGAGCCTGCCATACAACTTGTGCTCCTCCTGAGCCATCTGGAAGCGGCCGTGTCCAAACTTGGAAGAAGCATCGATATACTTTCAGCTCGATTTCCTCGCAGTGCCGCCACACGAGAAGTCTGCTTCAGTAGGGGGGGACTGGTGAAAGCCCTCTTCTTCGGCCCAACACAGCATAGCAGCCCTTTTTATCATAACATAGGCATCTTTCACTAAGCCACGTCTTTCACGGGTATGATGTCTTTCAGTAAGCCAGCTTTTTTCTGTTTTCCTTATCTGAGCCATAAAAGATGGCGAGGAGAATCATTAGCTAATTTGTTGTAAATCGGTAGCATAAAACAACAGTTTAAAAATGGTCTTACACAATAATAACTGATAAGCTAATTCAATACCTTCAGCCACTAAAATTCAAATAAAATAAGCATATATGATACCCTACACATATCACAAGAAAATCAATATTTACAAAACTCATCATACATGTCATTTACAAGTGTATTTTAATAAATATGTGGTGCTTGAATACCTTACTTACCATCTTGTTGCCGTTTGCCGTTTAGGAAGAGTCATTCACTATCTGAATGGCGTACCAAATTAAAAAAAAATAAATGAAAGACTAATCAAGATGTATTGTGATTGCTAATTGTAAAAAGAAGAAATTGTCAGTATATCTCAGGCAACAGTGGGTTTCAGCATATAAATAGACTAGGAAACCTAATTTGAGAAGTGAAGTCAATTTTCAAAATATCCTTAGGTCCAAATATACTTTACAGCCTGGTCTTTTGATACAAGTATTTTACCAAAAACCAAAAAAAACAAAAAAAGGTAAACAATGTCCGCCAGACGCACCTGAGCGTGAGCGAGAACACGGATAACATATGCATATTTCTTCCGTCTTCCCTAACTGCACCTAAATCTCTTTCTTCCCCTCCTCACTTTAGTAGTAAAAGCCTTCTTCTTGCTTTTACACCAGCTCGCGTAGAATCCCCTCCTCAATTCCTCGTTCAGAACTCATACAGTATTAATGGAAGGAAGAATCCCCTCCTCAATTCCTCGTTCAGAACTCATACAGTATTAATGGAAAGAAGACCAAATTTTAAAGCAATATTTGAAATCAAATAATAATAAATTAAATTTATGATACGTACATTTTGATATCATCTATAAAAATCTTTATCTTATCTATGGAGGCATCATCCTCAAATATGAAAACAACAATGATGTTGATTTGAAAGAAAAATTAGACTCATATTATTTCCTCTTCTTATCCTTCATACGATCGTTATGATCGATATATTAGTGATAAACTATATATTAGAGATAAACGATATAGTAGGGACAAGGAGAGATGAGAAAAGATATTTAATATCTCAATAATGTCATATATCCATGTCTTCACTCCTCAACACATTATGTGTATAATTTTAGAAGATCTTGTCTATTTATAGGTGAGAGTAGAGGGTCCTGAAAAGTAATTAAGAGAGTCCCTTCTATCAAGATCTGTCTCATGAAGAATCCTATCATAATTATATTTTCTTTCTAGTTATATCCATCATTAAAATCCAATCAAATCCATAATATTTTTTACATAATTAGAGAGGGTCATATAATTTAATATTTTATTACTTGGCCCATTAATTGATAAGATATAAAAAAATTAAAATTAAAATAAATAAAATAAATATGTTTGAAAATAATTTTATCTAATTAAATTCTAAAAAATTTTGAAAAACATTTTATATGTAGCCATGAATTTTAACACAACCCAATAAGTATAATAATATTACATTAAGTCCAACTACTAATGTAAGTCATGATGGTTTTATATCATTAATATTATACTCCCTTTTATGTACCATAACACTGTAAGTATTTCCTAATATAGTCCATAATAACTCATATAATTTGTCTTATCAAGATAATATTGTTATTATATTTAATTATAATATGCATAAATATAAATATAAACAGGATAACAAAAATAAATAAATTTAATTAATTTTTTTTATTAATGATAGAATCCACCTAAACATGTATCACTATATCTTTTATTACTTGCTCATAAGTCCCAACATATTATTTAAATATTTTCGATTGTAAAGCTTTAGTAAATGGATTATTAATAATCAAGGTGGTGCTAAATTCTCAATTGATACTTGTTATTTTTGGACTTTTTTTTCTAATCACCAAGTATTTTATCTTGATGTACTTTAAACCTCTAGAGTACTTATCATTCTCAGAAAAGAAAATTGATACAGTATTATCATAAAATATCTTCAACAGCTTGATAATTGACTTGACTACACTAAGTCATAAGATGAAATTTCATAACCATAAAGCTTGATTCGTGGCCTTAAAGTATGTCACAAATTCAGTTTTTTTTGTTAATGATGTAATAAGTGATTACTTTATATTTTTTTAAGAAATTACATTTCTAGCTAAATATAAATTATGAAGTGGACTTTCTACTATTGAGACAATTTACAAAATCAACATTTGAATATCCTATCGCTTCAAGCTGATTTGATATCCTATATGTGAGCATGTAATATTTCATCCTCTATAGATATCTCATTACTTTCTTTATAGCTTTTCAATATTTTATTTTTAGGTTGCTTTGATATCTATCAAGTATTGTAATTATAAAACTGATATATGGTCTTATACATGTTTAAACATATAATAGTCTTTCAATTATGCATGTATAAAGAATATCTTTTATTTGATTCCTTTCTAAGTTATTTTTCGGACATTGGCTGAATCTTTTACCTCTAGTAATAAGTGTATTATTAGTTAAACAATAGCTACATACTAAATCTCTCTAAGACTTAATCAATATATATTTTCTAAGATAATTCTAGTAATATTTGAGATTATCACTAAATATCTCAATATCAATAACATAAGTTACCTCATTCATATCAATTATCTTAAAATTCTTAGTAAGAAATATTTTGGTTTCGTGCAATAAACCAAAATCACTACTAGCAAGCAAAATATCATCCATATATATATAATAATATAATAAACTTACTCCCACTAACATGATCAATAGTATTTTTCTTAAATTTGAAGGAAGTTATAGTATCATGAAACTTTATATACTATCTGGAAGCTTGTTTAATGTCACAAATAGATTTTCTAAGTTTGCAAACGCAACTTTCATTTTCCTTTTTTATGAAACATTCATGTTATTCTATATAGATTTCGTTATTTAGATACTCATTCAGAAACACTATTTTTATATCTATTTGATGTAACTTAAGATTATAATGAGCTATTAATCCCATGATGATTCTCAATAAGTTCCTTTTAGAAACTGGGGAAAAGTCTTATTGTAGGTGATACCTATTTTTTAAGGAAAACCTCTAGCTATAAGTTTGGCTTTATATTATTTGATTTTGCCTGTTGAGTCATATTTTATCTTGGGGACCCATTTATAAGTGACTCTTTTATATTTATTGGGTAATTTAACAGGTTCCTAGATACTATTCTAGTCCATCAATTTTAACTCTTTTTTAATCACATCATACCACTTTTCAGAATTGTTACTTTCCATGGCTTGTGAAAATGATAATTTCCAAACACTATTCTAGTCCATCGATTTTAACTCTTTTTTAATCACATCATACCACTTTTCAGAATCATTACTTTCCATGACTTGTGAAAATGATAATGTTCATTTTCATCCTTATGTCATAATCCGATTCTTGTAGATATATCATATAATCTTTAGATATGACATATCTATTTTTCTTTTGAGATCTTCTCAAAATTATCGATTGTGGATGTATAACAAAATCATTAGTGGGGATATCAATATAATGTGAGAGTTCATCAATATTATTTTATTATTTACCCTTATCAATTCACTCAGTGATTTGAGGAATAACAATATCTCGAATAAGGGATAATAAAGGAGTATTAATCTATATCTCTTTGATATTAAAATTAATCATTCGAGATTTTTTCACTCTTACTAATTTTAATATTTTTTAGGAGTATTGTATTACCAGATTCTACTATTTTTATATTATGATTAGAACAATAAAATCTGTATCTCTTGAATTTTTTTGGATAACCAATAAAATATCTAAAAATAGTTCTTGATCCAATTTCTTTTCGTGTGGATTAAATACTTTTATCTCTACAGGACACCCCTAAATATGTAGAAGTCTCAGACTAGATTTTCTACAAATCCATAACTCAAATGGAGTTGATAGAATCGACTTACTAGGAATCTTGTCAAAGATATACATATCTATCCTAAGTGCTTTACCCTACATTTACTCAGGTACAAAGGAATAACTCATCATGCTCTTGATTATATCCATAAAGTATGATTTCATCTTTCAGCAATACTATTCTACCATGGCACATATAGTAAGACATACAGAGTACAAATACCTATTTTTTTGGAATATAGCAAAATGTATATTGAGTACAAATATATTATTTTTTTATAAATCTAGCAAAAGAATCAACATTCTGATTGGATTCATTATATCTATAATTTACCACCCCTTTTAGATCTAATAATTTTAACATTTCTATTTAATTGTCTTTCAACCTCATTTATATATACTTTAAGAGTGATAACAATCTAAGACTTTTCATGCATTAGATAAACATAGCCATATCTGACAAATCATCTATAAATATGATGAAATATCTTTCTCTACTGAAACATAGAATATGGAGTGGTCCGTAGATATCGGTATGAATAATCTCAAGGAGTTCTTTACTTCTTATGGCATTTTTCTTTGTATGCATAGTCTGCCTTTCCTTAATCTTAATTCTTCATGAACATATATACTAGTCAGCTTATTCAAGTCTCACTTATATTTATTTGTATCATAGTAAATCTTGAATAGACTAAGCAAAGGTGGAAGAGAATTAAAAATGATTGTATGAAGAAAGAATCATCAACATTCATCCCTAATGCTTTAAGTTTCACAGCCTTGTCAACCAAATTGAGGATGTGATTATGAATCTCTCGAATATCATTAAACTGAGCCATAGTTAGGTCCTTTATTAATCTGCTAGCCAATGACTTATCAATAGATTTAAATCTGTCTTCACTAATCCTTAAATATTCATATGCATTAGTTGTAGTTAGTAATGAAGTCTTTATGTTATTTGTAATTATCATTTTTGTAAACAATAAACTAAACTTATTAGATCTTTCCCAAGCATCATTTCAATAATTTTTTCGATAGTACTTTCAATAAGCAATGTTAAGTTAAGATCTAATACACCTAGTATGAATTACATATAATCTAACTATTCTGAATAATTTGAACTAAAGAGTATATGTGTTAGGACCGTATCGGCACTAAGCGGGAAGAAGGGGGGGGGGGGGAATTAGTCCTTTCGAAAAAATTATGTCGATTCAAAAATTTCATTAGATAAAGCCCATATCGAAAAGATATTTCACTTAAAAATGTTCGTAAGAATATAATGAGAAAGTAAAGTAGTTTGCAATAAAGGTAAACAGTAAAGGAAAAGAGCACACTTGATTTATAGTAGTTTAGTCGTCGTAACCTATGTTCACTCCTGATTCCTCTTCACTTGAGGCCATCGGCTTCCACTACCGATCTTCTTTCCAATAAGTGAAGATCAACTACCCTTACAACTCTTTCTCCTTTTGACAGGCTCAGGAGAAAACCTTTACAACTTCTCTTTAGACTATATCTCACTCCTCCCTTAAAAAGACTTTTAACTCTAGGAGGAAGAGACTCTAAACTTTAAAAGAGATTACAACCTTTTTCTGAATAATTCTTTGCCCCTTTCTACTCTTTTTCTTGCTGCCTTAAGCAAGAAAGAGTAGGATATTTATAGATCCCAAATGGCTTCAAAAATAGAGCCAAAAAGTGTCACATCCCCAATTTCAGGGGTACTAACGGTACTATTGAATCTTGGATTTTGATGATGAAACCAATTGATAGTATTTATGATCTGATCTACATTTTGAGTGACAAAGGAAGCTTCAATTAAGGAGAGACAATTAAAGTAGGAAGAATCATGTTGGGCCATAGTGGAACATGTCAGAGGATTAGACATCGAGCTGTAGGAAATCAGAGTTACGGAAGTCAACTAGCCAATTGGGCAATAGGTCGCAGGAGAGGACAATACACCAAAGAATCGGATGAGGCGTCGATGAACCAATGACATGTCGGATAATATTTGATTTAGCTTTGTAATAATTGTCTAGATCAAAGTAGATTTTAGGTGTAATTGGGTTGGAATTGGGCTAACTCAATTAGGGGCCAATTAGGCCAAAGTTTGGGTTATGTTGGGCCAAGTGAAAGGCCCAAACAGTGACCTAACAGGTGGAACTATCGATGGCACAGTCTTTGAGACTATGTCAGGCAGTGGTACCACCCAGACATAGTCTCTGAGACTATGTCAGGTGGTGGCACCGCCAGACTGGGTGGTAGTACCGGCTAGTGTTAGTGTTGTATGCGGTGGTACCACCTATTAAATCTCGGATTTTGATGATAAAACCAATTGATAGTGTTTATGATTTGATCTACATTTTGAGTGACGCATGATACTTCGATCAGGATGAGACAATTAAAGCAGGAAGAATCATGTTGGGCCGGAGGAAAACATATCAGAAGATTGGGTGTCGAGCCGGAGGATTGATCGACGTATCGACAGAAGGCTTCGGGCCATGGATTTGGGCATCGGACCAAGAAGAGCAGATATTGTGCTAAGGGTATCGAAGTTACGAAGGTCAACTAGCTAATTGGGCAATAGGTTGCAAGAGAGGACGATGCGTCGAAGAATCAGACGAAGCGTCGATGAACCAATAACATGTCGGACAATATGATTCATGCTTAGTAATAATTGTTTAGATCGAAGTGTGTTTTATGTGTGCAAGATTAACTATAATAGCAAGCTATAAAGCAAAATGAAGTCCTGGAGTCAAGAATGCAATTTCGTTGGGAGTTCGAGAGTTCGTCAGAAGTCCGGATGTTCGTCGGAAGTTCTGTCGAAATTGATCGAGAAGTCCAAGAGCTTGCCAAAGAAGCTCATCAGAACTCACTATGAAGATCATCATGAAGTCCAGGAGCTTGCCAGGAGTCCGCTGGAACATTGCTGAGAGATCATCGAAAGTTCGTCGAAAGAAACCTAGACTTACGAAATTTATTTAGCTTAGTAAATATCTTAAAATTCATAGTTAGCATATAATTAGGATTAGAATTGGGCCAACCCAATTAGAGGATAGTTGGGCTAAGTTTGGGTTGTGTTGGGCTAAGAGAAAGGCCCAAATAGTGACCAAACAAGTGAAACTATCGTGATAGTCTCCGAGACTGTGTCAAGCGGTGGTATCGCCAGTCTAGGTGGTGGTACTGCCTAGACATAGTCTTCTAGGCAGTGGTACCACCAGACTGGGTGGTGGTACAGCCCAGTATTAGGCTGCAGGGGATGGTATCGCCCAGTGCAAGCAGTGGTACCACCCGTACCCTGAAATTTTAGGGGTTTGAATTTTGGGCTCCAAATTTGAATCCATTTGGGGCCTATAAATACCCCAGCTATTTCTGTATAGATAAGCAAGAAATATTAAGCAAAAATCTATGATTCTAAAGTTGCAAACCTTAGAAAGTTTAGTTCCCTTCTCCCAAAGCTTAGAGAGAGTTCTAAGGGAGGTGTGAGAGGGATACCTTGTAAAAGAGGGTTGTAAAAGGTTGTTTCCTAAACCTGTGAAAAGGAGAAGAGGGTGTAAAAGGGTGGTTGGTCTTCGCCCATTGAAAGAAGACTGATAGTGGATGCCGGTGGCCTCGACGGAAGAGGAATCGGCGGAGTGGATGTAGGTCACGATGACCGAACCACTATAAAATTTGGTTTGCATTTATTTTGAGAAAATTATTTTAACTGCAAACTGAATCTTTACTTGCCTACTGCTTTCACTTTATATATAAATGAGATTTTAAGTTATCTTTCGAGTTTGGTTTTCAACGTACGAAGATTTTCCAAACCGACGTAATTTTACCGCTGCACTAATTCACCCCCCTCTTAGTGCCGACTCATTCCTAACACCACCCAGCACTGGCGATAGTACCACTAGTACCCGGAAGACCCAGAATGAGACTAGTTTTGGCTCTAAATTTGAATTCATTTGGAGTCTATAAACACCCCTCTCATCCCTAGTTAAGACACACAAGCACAAATAACTTAAAAGTGGGAAAACACTATAGCAATCACTTGAGAAATCCCCTCATCTAATTCTAAAGTTTAGAATTCTGTTTAGGGCGGAGTGAGTACTTGTAAAAGGTTGTCTCCTAAACCTGTGAAAAGGAAAAGAGGGGTGTAAAAGGGTAGTTGATCTTCGTCCATTGAAAGAAGATCGTTAGTGGATGTCGGTGGCCTCAACGGAAGAGGAATCGGGAGTGGATGTAGGTCATGATGATCGAACTACTATAAAAATCTGGTTTGTATTTACTTCTTGCTATTTACCTTTATTGCAAACTGAATTCTTACTTTCACTACGCTTCTACATGCTTTCAAGTTAAGCATTTTCGATATCATTTTTTATCGAAATGAAGATTTTTTAGAATCGACATTATTTTTATCGCTGCACTAATTCACCCTCTTAGTGTTGACTCGATCCTAATAGTTGGTATCAGAGCCATATTCTTTCTCGTTTGGTTTAACACCCAAGAGAAATGATTCTTTTCAATTTTCAAGAGGGTTACTTTATCATTTATCATCCTATGTTCAATGAGACATACTACACTTACTGAAAAACTCGGATGAGAGTTTTTTTGCTTTTGTTGAATCTCGATTTTTGGAATATTATCGAAAACGGATTTCAAAAGTCTTCTCTTCCGATGAACGATTGGAATGATTTAGAGAAGAAGACTTTATCTTTGAATGCCAAAGCTATGAATGCTTTGTTTTGCGTCTTAGACAAAAATGAATTTAATCATGTTTTTCTAACCTTGAACTTGTAAAAAAAAATTTATGATCTCTTCCTAAAAATTGGGATCCTAAAGTAACAGCTATTTAAGAATCAAAGAACTTGAACCATTTTCCAATTGAAGAACTTATTGAGTTTTTAATGACATATGAAATGACGTGCAAAATACATGATGAACTTGATGAACATGAAAATAACCTTTCAAAGAACAGAAAGGATTTGACACTTCGAATAATAGAATACCATTTGAGTGATAACTTAAGTGAGGATGTTGATGACATTGAACTGCTCACAATAAAGCTTAAAAAGTTCTTAAAATAAGAATCAAAGAATAAAAATAAATTTAAAAGGAAGAAACTGCCAAAGAAGAAGAAAGTATTTAAAGCGGCTTGGGACGAATCGAGCTCATCCGAAGACAAGAAGCAAACCAACAAAGACAAGGTGGCGAACTACACTTTAATGACTTTCGATGATGAGGTAACCAAAACCCCCTTAGTTTACTATGAAATTACTTAATGCTTTCCATGAGATGTTTTTAATTTAGGTTAGTAAAAATATAAAAAATATCATGCTTCTCTTTCTAGTGATTTTTTTTTAAAATTAATTAAAAATTTGAGAATTGCATGTTAACTCTTAGCATTAAGCATGAAAAGTTAGATTAAAAATACATTATGTTTAATGAAATCAAGTTTGATGATTTAATGATGCATAATTATGTAAGACGTAATAAAAATATTAAAAGTTTTGGTACCATGTTTAATGATTTAATCATGCATAATGATTTGAAGTCTTAGTGATTTTTGTGATGAATCTCATCTTTGTCTTTTGGTTTTAAACATGATGCATGGTTTTGACATAAAAACAAAACAATAAAAATTTGGGCATGCTTGTATAAAATCAATCACTTAAATTGAAGCAACTAAAATGGAATGCATTTTGAAAATTTCTCTATCTCTATCTTATCGATTTTTCAATAAGAAATTGATAGATCTATTTATGTCATTTAGAATATCTTGAAAGTGATTTTGATGATTTGACAAATTGAATGAGTTGAAAATAATGATGAATGTTTTGAAAATAAATGTTTGTTTCATGCTTAATAGTTTTACATTTTAAAATTATACATAATGAGTTGAAGTAATGATAGTTTAAAAAAAAAATATTTACACAAATACATGAATCGACAATCTTTTTGTCACATAAAGCATGATTTCTTCACTTGATACTCTAAATTTTTATGATTCATGATGAATTGAGACATTATGCATGAATCAAGTTCTCGTGTGAATCTATCTATGTTGCCTTCATTGAATTTTTTGAAAAGTGATTTTGATGATGATTTTGGATCTATTTTCATATGACTCATTTTACTAATAAGATGATATATCCAACTAAATCATTTATTGTATTTATGACTTGTGAGATATTCAACACGAAACATCTTTCTTGATATATGTATGATTCACTCTTTTAATAGAATATTTATCAAATCATGATAAGTTGAGATTTTCTTTATATGAATCAAGATTTTTCATTGTTCTCCTATGATTCTACTTGCTATATATTAAAAAGAAGCATTATTGAAATCATGATCTTGAATTTTCGGAATTAAAACTTGACATTTTCCTTATGTGAATCAAGATCTCTCACTTTTTATTCTCGAATGATTTCTTATATTTTATTAAAGAGAATATTTATCAAAATGAATCATGTCTTTTGATATTCACATGATCTTATCTTTTATGATATGATTTTTTTGTATAATTCCTTGTATTCATGAAGTATATCTCATCACCAAATTTTTTTTGATATCTTCCATGTGATGGCTTGAATATTTACACCTTTGTGCTATTCCCCTCTTTTTGCCTATGATAAAGGGGGAGAAAGAATTGCTAGTATGCACATATCAAGAAAAGTATATTGCTAGCTTGCAAAGAAAGGCAAAACTTGTAAGCTTGTACGTCTCAAAGGAGATAGTCTTGCTAGCATGTGCATCACAAAAAATTAGCAAAACGTGCAAGCTTGCACATTGTAAAGAGAAGTAAAAAGTTGCTATCTCAAGAGAAGCAAAAACTTTACTAAACTTCACGTTAAAAAATTGTTAGCTTGCATATTGCAAAAGAGAACAAAAAAAAAGTGCTAGCCTGAATGATAAACTTAAATCTCCAAAATGTATAAACTATTCTTATACATTTTTTGGATCATGATCTTGATTTTTATGATTTGAGTGTTCTTTTAAAATCAAGATCATTTTCTATCATTCCTTCTATTTACAAAAGAAAAAAATTATCAAAAATGATACATCATCTTTTGGTATTCATGAATTAATCTTTCATTTTTTATGATTGAAATATTAATGTAAATTTATCTTTATTGTTTATCCTTGCCATAATGTGAAAATTAATGTAACGGGAAAAGAATTACAAAATTATATTCTTCCCTTCTTTTTGACAATGACAAAGGGGGAGATAAAATTTGCTAGCTTGCATGATGTAAAACTTGCTAAAATTGCTAGCTTGCTCATCTCAAAAGAGAAGTAAAGTTTGGTAACTTGCATACTTCAAGAAAATGCAAAAACAAGCTATCTTGCACTTCTCAAAAGAGAAGAAAGAAACTCACTAATTTGAATGTTCTAAAGTGATGAAAATTTGCTAAATAGCTAAGCTTTCATATATCTAAAACTTGATAGTTGTACTTCTCCTTTTTGTTGATGATAAAGGGGGAGAAATATGATCTTATGTATGATTTTATGATGACATGTTGCTTGGGTTTTTAAATTTAAGAGTTCTATCAATATGGAATATTGATAGGGGGAGTTAAGGTTAACTTCGTCATCAATTGGTTGTTATCATCAAAAAGGGGGAGATTGTTGAATCTCAGATTTATTAATAAAATTAATTAATAGTGTTTATGATCTGATCTATATTTTGAGTGACATAGGAAGCTTTGATCAAGGAGAGACAATTAAAGTAGGAAGAATCATGTTGGGCCGGAGTGGAATATGTCAAAATATTAGACGTCGGGCCGGAGGATCGGTCGACATATCAGTAGAAGGCTTCGGACCATGGGTTCGGGCATCGGGCCAAGAAGAGCGAAAATTGCACCAAAGAAATCAGAGTTACGGAGGTCAACTAGCTGATTGGGCAATAGGCCGCAAGAGAAGACAATGCACCGAAGAATCGGACGAGGTGTCGATGAACCAATGATATGTTGGACAATATTTGATTTAGCTTTGTAATAATTATCTAGATTGAAGTAGGTTTTAGGTGTGATTGGGTTGGAATTGAGCCAACTCAATTAGGGCCAATTGGGCATAATTTTGGGCTATGTTCGGCCAAGTGAAAGGCCCAAACAGTGACCCAATAGGTGGAACCATCGGTGGCACAGTCTCTGAGACTATGTCAGGCGGTGGTACCACCCAATGGTAGGGTGTCAGGTGATGGTACCGCTAGACTGGGCGGTGGTACCGACCGGTGTTTGTAGGCGGTGGTACCGCCCAGCACTGACGGTGGTATCGCCAGTACCCGGAAGATCTGGGATGAGACTAGTTTTGGCTCCAAGTTAGAATCCATTTAGAGCCTATAAATATCCCTCTCATCCCTGGTTAAGACACACAAGCACAGAGAGCTTAAAAGTGGGAAAATGCTGTAGTAATCACTTAAGAAATCCCCTCATCTAGTTCTAAAGTTTAGAATTCTATTTAGGGAGAAGGAGTGATTGTAAAAGGTTGTCTCCTGAACCTGTGAAAAGGAGAAGAGAGGTGTAAAAGGGTAGTTAATCTTCGCCCATTGAAAGAAGATCGTTAGTGGATGCCAATGGCCTCGACGGAAGAGGAATCAAGAGTGGATGTAGGTTACGATGATCGAACCATTATAAAAATCTGGTTTGCATTTACTTTTTACTATTCACCTTTATTGCAAACCGAATTCTTACTTTCATTATGCTTCCATACGCTTTCAAGTTAAGCATTTCTGTTATTGGTTTTTATCGAAACGAAGATTTTTCAAAACTGACATCATTTTTATCGCTGCATTAATTCACCCCCCCTCTTAGTACCGACTCGATCTTAATAGGTACCATTGCCAGTACAGGGCAGTATCATTGCTTGTCAGTCTGACATTGGGCAATATCATCGCCTGACATACTGACACTACGTGGTACCATCACCCAGTTTGGTGGTACCACTGCCTAATAGTCTCGAAGATTGGGCTTTTGATTTTTCCAACTCATAGGCGGTTCCATTGCCAGACCCAATATTTGGGCCACTGAATGGGCCTCCCAATGAGCCTAAATCAATCATAATTTAGGCCCAATTAGCCCCTAATTGAATTAGTATGTTTACACAAAAAACTAACTCAATTAGTCCCCTAAATTACTTCGATCTAGACAAATTATTACAAACATGAATCCTATATTGTTCGAAATGTCATTGGTTCATCCGACGTTTTGTCCGATCCTTGAGCAGATCATCTTCTCCTTCGGTGTATTGCCTAATCGGTATGTTGACCTTCCGCAACATCCGATCTCCTTAGCGGAATGTCTGATCCTTTAGTCCAATGCCCGAACTCATGGCACAAAGTCATTCTGTTGGCATGTCGACCGATCCTCCAACCCAATGTCCAATCTTTTGACATGTTCACTTTGGCCCAATGTCCAACTCTTCCTTCCTGCTTCAATTGGTTTCTCTTTTTTGATCGAAGATAGTCCTACATCACTCAAATTCATATTAGATCATAACTTCATCAATTGATTTTATCATCAAAATCCAAGATTCAATAATCTCCCCCTTTTTGATGATGACAATCAATTGGTGATGAAGTTTAAACTAAACTCCCCCTATCAATATGCCATATTGAAAAAAGATAAACTCGAATTCAAAAAGAGTGATAACCTTTAAATCCAAGTCGAAATACTATTATTACATACATCATAATATCAAATCAGGAGTTAAAATATCATTGCATACATAATTTAAATTTATCATAATTTCAAAACTTATTAAGGTACATTATACCATGCGTGATTCAAATCATCATCATAACTTTTCTTCCTTTGTTATCAACAAATAGGAGAAAAGTGTAACTTATTAAGTTTTTGAAACATGCAAGTTTTACATAACTTTCAAACATGCAAGCTAGCAAGTTTTAGAGATGTGCAAGTTTAGCAATTTTGCTTCTCTTGATATGTGCAAGCTAGCAAATCTTGCTTCTCTTTTGAGATATGCAAGCTAGTAAGTATTTACTTCTTTTGAGATGTACAAGTTTAGCAATTTTGCTTTTCTTTACGATGTGTAAGCTAGTAAGTTTTTTTTCTTGAAATATGCAAGTTAGTAAGTTTTCTTCTCTTTAAAATGTGTAAGTTAGAAATACCTTCTCCCCCTTTGTTATTGTCAAAAAGAAGGGAAGAATATAATGTTGTAATTCTTTTCCCTTTGCATCAATTTTTAAATTACAACAAAAAAAGATAAATTTAACTCAAGAGTGATTAGATATACAATTCAAGAATATAAGGGAGTATTATGAAATGAATAAATCAAAACATGAAAGATATTAATATCAAATCGTGAATACCAAATGACATAATTTATTTTCATAATTTTTCTCTTAAAAAAACTTAGGAGATCAAATAGTAAAATATCATAAGAAATCTCAAGTTGTCAAGATCATGATTTATAAAAAAAGTTATAACTATCAAGGAATCAAGATTATCAATTGGATAAAATTTATTTAAATTCAAGTCATCAAAATCACTTTTATAGTTCAAAAGATTCATAAAAAAATAACATAAATAAATTCATTAATCTCTTATTTTAAAAAAATGATAAAGATATTTAAAAAAAATGCATTCCCCTTTTTTTGTTTCAATTTAATTGATTTTATACAAGTATGCCCTTTTCTTGTATGCAAAATCCATACATCATCTTTTAAAACAAGTTTCATCACAAAAAAAATCATCAAGTTCATTCGACGCTTCGTCTGATCCTTCGGTGTATTGTCATCTCCTTCGGCGTATTGCCTAATCGACATGTTGGCTTTCTACAACATCCGATCTCCTTAGTGCAATGTTCGATCCTTCGGCTCGATGCTCGAACTCATGACACGAAGTCTTTCTGCTGGCATGTCGACCGATCCTTCGGCCCGACGTCCAATCTTCTTACATGTTCACTTCGGCCCAATGTCTGATTCTTCCTGCTTCAATCAATCTGTATTTTTTGATCAAAGATAGTATTGCGTAACTCAAACACATATTAGATCACAACTTCATCAATTGATTTCATCATCAAATTTTGAGATTCAACAATCTCCCTCTTTTTGATGATGACAACTAATTGATGATGAAGTTTAAACTAAATTCCCCCTATCAATATGCCATATTGAAAGAAGGTAAACTCGAATTCAAAAAGAGTGATAACATTTAAATTCAAGTTGAAACACTATTATTACATACATCATAATATCAAATCAGGAGTTAAAATATCATTGCATGTATAATTTGAAATTATCATAATTTCAAAACATATCAAGGTACATCATGCTATGTGTGATTCGAATCATCATAACTTCTCCCCTTTTGTCAACAACAAATAGGAGAAAAGTGCAACTTATTAAGCTTTTGAAACATTAAGTTGTACATCACTTTAGAACATACAAACTAGTAAGCTTTAGAGAAGTGCAAGTTTAGCAATTTTGTTTTTCTTGAAATGTGCAAGTTAGCAAATCTTGCTTCTCTTTTGAGATATGCAAGCTAGCAATTCTTTACTTTTTTTGAGATGTGCAAGTTTAGCAATTTTGTTTTCCTTTACGATGTGCAAGCTAGCAAGTTTTTCTTTTGAAATGTGCAAGCTAGTATGTTTTCTTCTCTTTGAAATGTGCAAGCTAGTAATACTTTCTCCCCCTTTGTTATTGTCAAAAAAAAGGGAAAAATACAATGTTGTAATTCTTTTTCTTTTACATTAATTTTCAAATCATGACAAAAAAGGATAAATTTAAATCAAGAGTGATGAGATATATAATTCATGAATATAAGGGAGTGTTATGAAATAAATAAATCATGACACGAAAGATATTAATAACAAATCATGAATACCAAAAGATAATTTATTTTGATAAATTTTCTCTTAAAAAAATCTTAGGAGATCAAATAGTTAAATATCTTAATTCATGCATAAGAAATGTCAAGATTATGATTTATAAAAAAAATTCAAGTTATAACTATCAATGAATCAAGATTATCATTTAGATAAAATTTATTTAAATTCAAATAATCAAAATCACTTTCATAGTACAAAAGATTCATAAAAAAATAACATAAATATATTCATTAATCTCTTATTTAAAAAATGATAAAGATATTTAAAAAATGTATTCCCTTTTTTTTATTTCAATTTGATTGATTTCATACAAGCATGCGCTTTTCTTTTATGTGAAATCCATGCATTATCTTTTAAAACAAGTTTCATCATACAAAAAATCATCAAGTTCATATGACGCTTCGTCCGATCCTTCAGCGCATCGTCCTCTCCTTCATCGTATTGCCCAATTGGCTTGTTGACTTTCCGCAATATCCGATCTTCTTAGTGCAATGTCCGATCCTTCGGCCGGATGCTCGAACTCATGGTACAAATTCCTTCTATTGGCACGCCGACCAATCTTTCGGTCCGACGTCCAATCTTATGACATGTTTACTTCGGCCCAACGTTTGATTCTTCCTGCTTCAATTGATTTATCTTTTCTAATCGAATATAGTCCTGCGTCACTCAAACACATATTAGATCATAACTTTATTAATTAATTTCATCATCAAAATCCGAGATTCAACAATCTCCCCCTTTTTGATGATGACAACCAATTGATGATGGAGTTTAAACTAAACTCCCCCTATCAATATGCCATATTGAAATAAGGCAAACTCAAATTCAAAAAGAGTGATAACCTTTGAATTCAAGTCGAAACACTTTTATTACATATATCATAATATCAAATCATGAGTTAAAGTATCATTGCATGCATAATTTGAAATTATCATAATTTCAAAACATATCAAGATACATCATACCATGTGTGATTCAAATCATCATCATAACTTCTCTCCCTTTGTCATCAACAAAAAGGAGAAAAGTATAACTTATTAAGTTTTTGAAACATGTAAGTTTTACATCACTTTAGAACATGCAAGCTAGCAAGTTTTAGAGAAGTGAAAGTTTACCAATTTTGCTTCTCTTGAGATGTGCAAGCTAGTTCAAAAGATTATCAAGGAATCAAGATTATCATTTGGATAAAATTCATTTAAATTTAAATCATCATAATCACTTTCATAGTTCAAAAGATTCATAAAAAATAACATAAATAGATTTATTAATCTCTTATTTAAAAAATGATAAAGATATTTAAAAAATGCATTCCCTTTTTTTTGTTTCAATTTGATTGATTTCATACAAGCATACCATTTTCTTTTATGCGAAATCCATGCATAATCTTTTAAAACAAGTTTCATAAAAAAAAAAATCATCAAGATCACATTAAACAATAAAGCATCTTCAATCAAAAGATTTGATA
The DNA here is from genome assembly GCA_001649415.1 of Musa itinerans. Taxonomy (NCBI): domain Eukaryota; kingdom Viridiplantae; phylum Streptophyta; class Magnoliopsida; order Zingiberales; family Musaceae; genus Musa; species Musa itinerans. The sequence goes on from LVTN01001475.1 coordinate 62,814, forward strand.
ATTCTAATTCCAATGATCTTTATTATTATTGTTTCGGCTAGTGAGCTTTGTAAAGTATTTTGGATCTCTGGTCATATGCCTTGGGCATCCATTATCAAGATTTTATCTTTGCTCCTAGCTTTCGATTGTAGATATTTCTACAAGAAAGGTGGGTTTGTTCTAAGTATCCATTTAACTTTGGGTCCCTCATGGTTAAATCTACATATCTTGTCTTTTGGCATAAGATCATTTATGGTTCCTTTAGGAACCCAAATCAATTTATATGAGTTATATTTTTTAAATAAATATTTATAAGTAAAATGACCATATCTACTGTAAAAATTACACTTAACCTTAGGGGTAACATGCAATGCAGGTTATTTAATAAAAGTATTTGGCTTTTGTTAAGTGTAGTTACTTATAAAGTCGATTCCTTCTTTTCTATGAACATGACCCTTATTGGCAAGAATTATGTTTAAAGATTTGTTACCAATTTTAATTTTTTTTAATGTTTCATGTAGTAAAATATTTTCCTTCTTAAGTGAATCTAACTCTTCACACTTAGTGCAAGGAGTTAACAAGCATTTATTATACTCATTTTTTAAAATTTTAAATTTATTAGAAAGAGAAGTATGATCTCTTTTTAATAATTTATAATTTTTACCAACTAATTTACATTCATCAAACAAATCATGAAAGGCATTAAGTAATTCATTATAGGGTAAATAAGATTCGTTTGTCACTTATCTCATTGTCGAGAGCTATTAAGGTGTAGTTCGCTACCTCGCCTTTGTTGGTTTGCTCTTCATCTTCGTATGTACTTAATTCGTCCCCTGTTGCCTTGAATGCTTTCTTCTTTTTTGGCAACTTCTTCTTCAGTTTTGTATACTTATTTTTGGAGTGCCCCGACTTTTTATGTTCATAGCAAGTGGTTGTGTCCTTTTTGAGTTTAATTTTAGATTCTTGTTTTAATTTAGTCTTGTTCTTTTTTATAAACTTTTTAAATTTTTTTGTGAGGAGTTCTATGTAATCTTCACTTGAGCTCTCGCTCGAATGGTCTTTTTTAGTTCTATGTGCAATAATCTTTCTATTCTTTGGAAGGTTGTCCTCATGTTTGTCATGTGCCAAATATGTCATTTCATAGGTCATTAAAGACTCAATAAGTTCTTCAAGCGAAAAATTGTTCAAGTTCTTTGCTTCTTGTATTGCCATTACTTTTGAGTCCCAACTTTTTGGAAAGGATCTTAGAATCTTATTTACAAGTTCAAGATTAGAAAAACATTTGCCAAGTACTTTTAAACTATTGATAACATTCATAAAACAAATGTACATATCAACAATAGTTTTGCTCGGCTTCATTCGAAACAATTTAAAATTATACATTTAAAGTTTAATTTTTGATTCTTTAACTCTACTTGTGCCTTTATATGTAATTTCAAGAGTGTGCCAAATATCATATGTAATTTCACATAAAGAAATATAATTAAACTTATTTTTATCTAAAGCACAAAACAAAGCATTCATCGCTTTAGCATTCAAAGAAAAAGTCTTGTTTTCCAAATCATTCCATTCATTCATTGGCATAGAAGACTTTTGAAAATCATTTTCTAATACTTATTATATGTCCCATTGTACATAGGAGGACGAGTGATAGAAATACCTTCTTGATTGCTAGCAAAAGCCATTTATCTTGGGTGTTAAACTAAATAAGAAAAATCTTGGCTTTGATACTAACTGTTAGGACCGTATCAGTACTAGTGGGGGGGGTGAATTAGTTCTTTCAAAAATATTATGTCGGTTCAAAAATTTCATTCGATAAAGCCCATATTGGAAAGATATTTAACTTAAAAACGTTCATAAGAATATAATAAGAAAGTCAAGCAGTTTGCAATAAAGGTAGATAGCAAAAGAAAAGGGCACACCAGATTTATAGTGGTTCAGTTGTCATGACCTACATCCACTCCTGATTCTTCTTCACTCGAGGCCACCGGCTTTCACTACTGATTTTCTTTCTAATGGGTGAAGCTCAACTATCCTTATAACTCTTTTTCTTTTTGACAGACTTAGGAGAGAACCTTTACAACTTCTCTTTTAGACTAGACCTTACTCATCTCTTAAAAAGACCTTTAACTATAGGAGGAAGAGACTCTAAACTTTAAAAGAGATTACAACTTTTTTCTCAAGAATTCTTTCTCCCTTTCTATTCTTTTTCTTACTACCTCAAGCAGGAAAGAGTGGGATATTTATAGACCCCAAATGGCTTAAAAAATGGAGCCAAATAGTATTACATCTCGGTTTCAGGGGTACTAGCAGTACTATCACCAGTAATGGGCGGTACCATTGCTTATCAGTCTGACACTAGGCGGTACCACCACCTGACACACTGATATTGGGTGGTACCACTGCCTGATATTACAACTTTTTTCTCAAGAATTCTTTCTCCCTTTCTATTCTTTTTCTTACTACCTCAAGCAGGAAAGAGTGGGATATTTATAGACCCCAAATGGCTTAAAAAATGGAGCCAAATAGTATTACATCTCGGTTTCAGGGGTACTAGCAGTACTATCACCAGTAATGGGCGGTACCATTGCTTATCAGTCTGACACTAGGCGGTACCACCACCTGACACACTGATATTGGGTGGTACCACTGCCTGATAGCCTCGAAGATTGGGCTTTTGATTTTTTCAACTCATAGGCGGTTCCACCGCCAGACCCAACATTTGGGTCATTGAATGGGCCTCCCAATGAGCTTAAATCAGTCCCAATTTATGCCCAATTGGCCTCTAATTGTGTTAATATGATTACACTAAAAACTAACTCAATTAACCCCCTAAACTACTTCGATCTGGATAAATCATTACAAGCATGAATCCTATATTGTTTAACATGTCATTAGTTCATCCAGCGCTTCATTTGATCATTCGGTATATCATCCTCTCCTTCGGCGTATTGTCTAATCGGCATGTTGACCTACCGTAATATCCGATCTCCTTGATGCAATGTTCAATCCTTCGGCCCGATGCCTGAACTCATGCACTAAGTCCTTCTGCCGGCACGTCGACCGATCCTTCGACCCGACGTCCAATCTTCTAACATGTTCACTTCGGCCCAACGTCCGATTCTTCCTACTTCAATCGATTTTCCTTTTCTGATCGAAGATAGTCCTGCATCACTTAAACATACATTAGATCATAACTTCATCATTAAAATTCAAGATTCAACAATAGGAACATTAGAAGCACTAAAGTGTATGGAAGAAAGTACCATTGCAAAATATAAAACAATATTAATGCTTTGAGTTTCTAAGATGTGCTGAGCTATTAGTATCATTCATATTTCACCTTTGAGTGAAATATTGACATATCTAGTATTCACTCAAAATTATCTATGAAAGATTGATACTATCATTATGGAATAGTATTGCTACCTTTGAGTATACAACCATAAACTACAAGGATATCTAAAATAGTATCATCCTATTCTATCACATAATTTTTCGAAGTAGATTCTCTATTAAGATTATCTAAATCTTCTAATTATATATGCCATTATGAATATTATTTTCTTAATATCATTTAGATTTAATTATTTAATATAATTTTATAAGTTATTGGTCTAAGCCACTTTGGTGGCTATAAAACCAATACAGGAATATAAAATACCAATGTCCAACAAATGATAAAATATTTATTGTAATTTATATCCCATAAGTTTATCATCCTAGATCACTTTGGTAGCTATCTGTTAGATAAACTTAGGGATATAAGTTACAAATAATATTCATTAAGTATTCTTTATTATAATTTATATTGAAATAATTTAATAATAATAATAAAATCATGATAATTATTGAAAATTAATCTATATAAATAAAAAGATCACTATAATCATAATAAAAATATAAATCATATTTTTTTATAAAAAATAAATATAATTTCATAATCTTAAAGATATACATGTGAATAACTACATAAATACTCCAAAACAATAATTGAAGTTTAATTATCACATGTAAAACTATATCATATGAGAAAACTATAAAAGAAGACCATAATTTATATTTTTTAATTCTATATAAAATCTTAAATTCGACTAATCAATCTTATTTAATTGACAAAGTTCAGAATTGGGCTAAACATTAGTCGAATTGAGTAAGTTAAAAATTAAAATTGAATAAAGTAAAAAATTGATCAAAATTTTGACTTTTCCCAAGTTCGATTAAAACTTAATTGATCAGAACTAAATCTAATCAAACAATTAAAATATAGTCATCATCAAATTCAATCAAAATATTTAATTAAAAATAAATCATGCGTCAATTTTATAAGTAGAATTAAAGATTTCCTAAAGGGTAGAATTGTTAAAAGGATGCAAACAGGAATTATTAAGATTTATAAGGGTAAAATCATAATTTTAAAAATTGAAACCCTAATTCGTTTGTTGCGTGAGGCATGCGACCGCCACTTGCACGACCAACGCGGTGTGTGGCCGTCACCTGCGTGGCCACCACGATGCACAATCACCACCTACTTAGCCACCATGGTGCATGATCGCCGCATATGAGTAGCCAATTGTCGCCTATAGTGGCGGCAACACTTATCGCCTATGCGGTGCTATGCCGCCATGGGCATGCACGACCCGATGTAGCTGTTGGGCTTCGACGTCTGGTAACACCACCCACGACCAACATATGTCATCGCAATGGTCGCACGTAGCGACACTACTATAGTCGTTGCAACCGCCACTAGCAGCAACGTTGCTACAGTCACCACTAGCAGCGACACTGTTGTAGTCACCATAACCACCACCAATAGCGGTGCTGCACATCATTGCATCTGCCATTATTAATGGTGTTGCTACAACTAATGTACTATCACGAACAAAACTATAAATGGGGTGTTTGATGTAATGCTCATGTATGTCTATGTCTTTCGATTTTGTTTATACTTTGCATAGCATATAAAGGGTTGGCAATAGGCTTGACTGCTAGTCATTGGTGCCCTACAAGCCAATCACGTGAGTGATGGCACGTTTGACATGATACGTATTCTTTATGCTTATTATTATTGGGCATTTTATCACTTTATATTGATTGTTACATATATACATATATATTGTGATATCCATGGATCTGTGCAATGAGAATCAGATCGTGATGAGATCATGATAATGAGACCGATTCACCTTTAAACATAGACCCTAAATAATCCTGGTCATAGGTTACTCGAAAGGGACATCGAGATAACCAGACAGACTGGTGTACTGTATATTTGTTCATATGATGGAGGCAGTTGGTCTCATAAATGCTCATGTGGGGATACTAAGGATACAGTGCAGGTGCTCATTGGAAAATGAATTTACTGATTGATTCACTCACAAAATACTGGATGGTTGATGATGCTTTATTGTCATATGATGATTCTGTAGTCCTAGTAGTGTATATGATCCTTAGACTTGAGACACCAAGGATGTCTTGTATGAGTACTCCACTCCTTGATATCAGACTTATAGATTTGGAAGTTTCAAATCTAGCATAGCCTGTTATTGGGAGTGACAGCCAACCTTACGAGGGCTATTGAGAGTCGATAAAGGATCATCTACTCTTGGTAATATGAGAGGAATATCCTGTGTGTTCTTGCTCAGATAAATCCTTGGCCAAGGTCATTTGGATTGAGAGAGAAAAAGTTCTTCGGGAGAATCCAATTAGAGCGAGATTCGAGGAGAAACCATATGGGCTTGACAACACCATGCCCCGTATACGATCTCTGGAATATTAGATGGTTGAGGGACTATAGGTATGCGGTAACTAAGGACTGATAAGTCCAAAGGATTGGATTCCCCTATATCATCTGGGGACTACAGCGTAGTGGCATAGTACGTCCGTAGTCGATGAGTCGAGTGAATTATTATGGAGATAATAATTCACTAAGCCAGAAGGAGTTCTGATAGGTATGACTCATAGCTAGCTCGATATTGGGCCTAGAGGGTCACACACATATAGTAGATGTTGCGACGAGTAGAGGTTCGGATATGAGATATTCATTGGAGCCCCTATCTTATTAGATATCCAATAAGCCCCCGAATTATTGGATCTCATGGATGAGATCTAATAAGAGCTAATAAGAGATTATTGGGTAGAGACCCACTAATATAAGAGACTTGGGTAATTGAATGAAGACCTAGTATCCAATAAGGCATGATCCATTATGGTTAACTAAGGGCCGCTATAAATAGGAGGAAACTAAAGGCCCATAGGTTGGGGCTTTTTGGTTGCCACCTCTTATTCTCCTCTCCCCTTCTCCTCTTAAAATACCAGGCATGAAGATTTGAGGAGTGTCGTTGCAGCCCTGCTATATGGATCACCACTAGAGAAAAGGACGCTTGTGTTAGAACCCTTTTATTTTTCTTTCTTTTATTTTCTACGTATTTATTAAGTCTGTTTAGTTTAGCTAAAGTCGGAACTCTATAAATAGAGATGTAACGGCTTCTTTTCGATCATCTATGAAAAATACTATTCTATCTTTTGACAAACCCTAGGAGGCCAATCCCCTCGAAGCGATCAAGGAGGGCCAATCCCATCGAAGCGATCAAGGAGGCCGATCCCCTCGAAGTGATCATCCCTTTCTCTCTCTCTCTTTTTTTTATTTTTTTTTATGATAAGACTTTAGCGTCTTACCCTTGGCGTTCTCGCTGCAACGTAACTATCAAAAAAAAAAAAAAATTGTTACCCCGGGGGCCATCGAGATCCCTGCTTCCCTTCTTCCCCACCGCCGCCCCTGCTCTCCGGTAGGCCGCGCCCTACAGCGACCCTTGCTGCCTCCTTTCCACCGCCGGCGTTGCTTCCCGGCCGATCGACCAACGCCGCCGCTGCCCCCCCCAGCCAGCGACCTCTCCTCCTCGCTTCCCCATCTCGCTCGAGCGAGAAGGATCTCTAGCGCCGTCTCCCTGCCAGCGGACCACACCTTCGTCGTTGATACTATCGGCGACGCTGCCCTAACTTCCCTGCCATCGTGCCCCCCCGGGTCGCAGCCGCAGCCGCCGGTTGCCCCCCTCCTCACGGCGACCGAAATAGGGCAACTCACAGCTACTGCCCTTGTTTCCAGCCGCGCCTCCACTAGCCGTGCCTCTCCAGCACTCCTCTTCCCCTCGGGCGCTGTTGCCGCCCAGCCGACCCATCACCGCTGCGGGCCACCGTGCGACGACCGTCGCTCGCCTCCCAACCGCCGCTCCACCTTGCTCTGCATCCTCTGTAACCGAAACAGAGCACAGGCAACTCACCTTGCTGCCCTTGTTTTCAGCCGCGCCACAGTCACGTGGGTTCCCTTGCTGCTGCGAACGCCGACTGCCGCCACCGTCGTTGCTACTGCCCAGCTACTGTGTGCAGATGCCATTGACTAGACATCAGAAACAAGAACTGGGGATTACCGACTTACAATCGTACGCAATGGTTGCCGATAACTCAATGAAGGCACAAATAGAAGCGTTGGAAATCAGAATTGAAAATCGACTACAAGAAACTCTTCATGATTTCAAAAAGAGTTTGTTGGAGCACTTTAG
>LVTN01001476.1:0-44171 GCA_001649415.1 Musa itinerans
TTTCGTGCGTGCTTGGCTTCCTACGGAGTTCTAGTGAGGGTTACCTACAAAGTTCTTGCTCTTATACTGAAGATAATAACATATATATACTGAATATAACATATATAGAGTTTCGTCGATGAAATGGAGTTGCCTTTAGTCCAATCTCGAAGGAAGCCCTCCTTCTGCTACAAGATCGATGTCGCGCCCACTTTCTGAGGAGTTACCGTTAACTACTGAATACTATGGTTAAGTGAAGGAAGCCCCCTAAACAGTCAAGATAGAGGTTCTCTCAAATACCTATGAACTCTATCAATCTGGTTCGATAAAAAGAAAGGAGCCAAACTTGGCATCTTCTCCAAGCTGAAGCAAATAAAATGGCCGTGGAGTGAACTCAAATCCAAACCAGAAGAATAGAAGGCAGATCCAGTCCGAATCTGGAAAGTACTATAAGGGCCCGAACTCATAATAAAGATGAGCCGGACTAGTGAATAGAAGGCAGATCCAGTCCGAATCTGGCCAGACCCGAACTCATAATAAAGATGAGCCGGACTAGCTCTACCCCAAAAACTTGATCAAGGTTATCCAGAACAGATAGTAAAAGAAGCCATCTACACGAGAAGAAGAGGAAGCTCCAGTACTTATAATTCCAGTGCTTAATATGCCTCTTATCGCTTAATATCCCGAAGTCAGATGCTTAATATGCCTCTTATCGCTTAATATCCCCTACCAGCATATGTCCCACTAAGCAAAGCAGAAAAGGCAACTCAACTCCTGACGGCGAGCCAAGACCTCAGTCATACGATATCTACGTCTGTCTATGAAAGGCTTACAAGGATTTCTAAAGATAGGATTCCTTGCTTCGGACGTGACAAGAAGCCGAACTAGATCATCATCAGAGGCTGCCAAAGTCCAAAGGGAGAAATTCATTGATGCAGCACATAAATGTCTTTTCGGGAGTATTGGTATTGAAGAGAAGACAGCACACTTAATAAAAGAGCATATGACTTCCTTTGAGTAGAGGGACATTTTCTTTTATTTGGATACTCTGCCTTACTAATGGCTAAGGCTCAGAAGGAGGATAAGTAATTGGCCACATTCTATTTCTTTTTGGAAAGAAGAAAAGCCAACCCGAAAAGATAGAAGAGAAGAGGCTCTGGGAACTGGTGAAGAAAGCTACAAGCCGAGCTTCGCTCTTCCCAGATTTCAAGTAGACAAAACAGTAGTGAAGCCTTCGATCTTTTAAAAACATTTTCTTCTTTCTTCGTATGCGCGGATTAAGGCTCACATGGACTTTTTGATGATCCCACAGCTCCCCCGGGTATAAGCTTTCTTACCCACCTTTAATGTAAGGGGAGAACTATAGAATAGAGGGGAGAGAAAGAAAGAGAATAGAAGTTCGTTTACTGCACATAGAATAGAGTACTGCATTAAGGATTTGTGGAACCAAGAGCTAGCTTATGGATCAGATATCGATATCGGAAGGCCTTCTTTACTTCGATGATTTCCGTGCTGGGGAGAAATGGAAGAATATATCTATTACTCTTATGAAAGAATTCTATATGATATGATCTCGGTGACCTTCAGTGAAGTCAACTAATCATTAATGGAATCTATGGAGCGCAGAAGAGGGCTTGCTTCTTTCCAAGTAAAGGCAGCCTTCCGTTTGTTTAGTTAGAGAGGTGTGTTTTCATTAGTTCATCAACATCAACATATAGTGAAGCTCGGGAAAGCAAATAGAATAGAAAGTTGCACCCAATCTAGATTTGACTCTTTTTGCTTTACCTTACCGGATCCAGAGCCAACACCTGACTTTATTTAACTCCTAGCTCCACTGCCGATAAACAAGCCTAGTTGCTTGCCCATACTTATATTCCTTCTCTCATCTCACTCTGGCAACAATTCATTGAACCCGACAAGACACTGGTGTCGCTAAAGGGCCGCTCATTGAACCTTGACTACCTCCACTCAAGCTTGCTTCAACCAAAGCCAATACTTTATGATTCAACTTACTAGAAGGCCCTAGACTTCATTCCCACCCCAAGATACTCTAGCCAGGAACTGGGCCTTGCGACTTTCAATCAGGTGTTTATGCCTATCTAGTAGTTTCTTGCCTGTTCGAGGTAAAGTATCAAGTGTAGTTATTGTTTCCGACTTAAGATTTCGGTGATTGGCTTGTTGATTGACCCTTATGAAAGTAAGGAGAATGGCCAGTTCCAGAATCATAAAGATCAGAAGATGTTAAGTGGTAAGCGAGTCTGCAAGGCAAGTGAGTAATAGTTATGCCAATTCTCGTTTTAGGTAGCAGAGCAGGATCTCAACTTCAAGTCGAGGATAGGTCGTCAAGGTAAGCTTTGTATTTCCATTTTCTATGCCTTGTGCCTCGAAGTGCAAGATAAGAGAGATATTCCATTGGGTAGCCAAAAACCACTGTACTTGCAACGGACGGGACAGTTGATTATTGTCTTAGAAAGAGAGAATCTGAATAAGAAGCATCCGCTGGATCTGGAGAATCCGCTGTAAGGTATCTAGGTAGGTTTGGCGACGAGAATGGTTCTGTTGTTCTTGACTTGACCTTTGTCTCATCGTATACAGAATCAAGAATGCGAATCAAAACTGCTGAAGCGAGGTGTGGGTCCACAGAAAAGGAAAAATCCAAGAATACAGAATGGAACTAACAAAGTAAGGTTTACCAGAGAGAAAGAGAGAGGATGGGTGTCAACCCCAGGAAGAAAGTCATAATGGGAATTCAGAATGTATTTGATCTACTGCCCATGGAGACGGAGCGGTGTTGTAGGCTGGAGCTCAAAGTGGGCCTGTTCCGGTTTTCGTTTCATCCCCAGTAGCTGGATACCCGGTTGCAGAATAGCCTGTTCCTGTTTATGTTTAAGTAGAACCAAGAGCAGATGAGGAAACAATGCAAGCGGTTCAATTCCAAATAGATGCTTGTATCCTTATTTCTATACCACATGTGTTCGATAGATTGGATTCCTCTATGCTATCGCGCACTATAAGGTTGGAATGTTTGAATGTCCCTACAGCTAGGCTCATGCTTTATGGCGCAAGGCAAGATGGATTCCTGTTTGACTTTGCCCCCACTTTCTTGACAGCTAGGTTAATACGAGATAGAGAGTCAATAAATTCTTTTCTGCGCTAACGGTAAGGGACGGGAAGGGAACAAACAAAGGGTAGGTAGCCGAACCCGCAAGGGAAAACCAGTATCTGTCCTGAAGTAGAGTTCCGCGTCCTTTGTTCGACAGTCCAGGCCCATACTAAGTAGCATCAGGGAGAGTTGTTGAAGAAGCCTCATCTCTTTCTTTTGTTTGCACACTCAGCGGTTAAGGCGCTTGTAAGGAAATATTATAAGTATCAGAGGGAAGCAGCAAGCTACTCGAGTGGAGAGTCAAGAGTGAGGAAGCTATGCTGTGCTGTTTACTAGATTCTATATTTTGTTGATTGCGATAGAGGTGATTTGCTTGTTGGGTATGTTCCTGAAGTTGAGTCTCTTTCTGCTAAAGAGCATAAGTGTCAAAGTCTCTAGAAGCTTAATTGCGGGAAGGTAAGTTGAAAGTTCCATTCCTACAATACGATCTTATAGACTCCAATCTTTGACTGCCCTTATTTAAGCTCTTGACTCTGCCCTGCTGCTAGGTTAATATGATGCAAGAGTTCTCAAAGAAAAGTATATGCGCTTCTAGCTCTTTTCTAAACTTCGCCCTCAGGATAAGAAGTGGAATAATTCCAGTTCGAGAGGGTGAACTCGATATGTCTTGACTTCAATCTATACTAGGTGTAGGTGCTTGCTCTCAAGATGGAAATAAAGTATTAGTTTACTTGTGACACTCACCGCTGTGCGATAAAAAGTATAGCTTTCTTAAAGCTCCTAGCCTAGCCCAACTTAATAAACTAACTTGAATCGAATATACCTGTTCCTGTTCTAGGACAAGACTCAGTACGGGGAAAGTCAACTCTTGAATCAAAGTGGAAAGCCGAAACAAGATTAGTATCAGGGGCAACAGCTATATCCGGAGTAGGAACTTGATCAAAAGTAGTATCCGGAGTAGGACCCATAAGCTAGATCAGGTGAGAAAGCAGAAGGTAAAGTATAAAGGGGAAAAGGCCTAAAGATGTTAGGAGAAAATGAACTAGAACACTACTTATGCTGTTTGATGGTCAATTACATTAAAAACATCTTCATATGCGAAATAATGCATTTTGAACCCTATTCTTATAATTCCCTTTGAACCCTATTCTTATAATTCCACACCCCCCTTGGTATTCAACAAGAACTCGAACAGCCTATCATCTATAAATCCTTGCAAACTTACAATAAGGGCCTCTCTACTTCCTCTTGGAACTCAGGCTCAGATCATCTCTTTTCACTCCGGCTCCGCTACCTCTGACCTATGGCTCCGATACCGACTTAATAGAAGGGCAACTGCCAAGCTACTACTATACAAGTGACTACTAACTGAGACTTTACTCGAAACTTCCTCTAGATACGATGAAACAGGGGATTCTACTAACACCGATAGTCTACGTGGGCATGATCTTCGCATTCGGCTTCTGGTACTCTAAACCTTGCTTCCTTGCCTTTAAGATATTCCGTTCTTAACTTAAGTGCTCTGTATATATTTGGTTATTCAATTCCATTCTGTAGTTCGGAAGTGCTGGTGCATTAGCTTACTTATGGGTGCTCTATAACGCAACGCGCAGGAGCAAGCACCTTTCCTTGACTGAATTAAGCGAATCAATCACCTCTCTCATAGACAAGCCAATCACTGACACCGACTTTCCGTTCAAAAACCTATTGCAGTTTACTTTCTAACTCCACAAACTCGAACAGGCAATAATATAGTAAGGCAACTAAGTGGGGCCAGTAGGGCGAGTCAACCAATAGAATAAGCACCCACGCACTCCGCAACAAAACAATAAACCTTAGCTAGACTAACTCCTTGACTCTCCTTCATTAAGATGAAGCTGGAGGCAGTCACTATCCCAATTGAGAAGCCTTTGTGCCTGTAGCTGCCGTGTACAGTTGTGTACCAGGATCGTTTTGGACTCTGATGAAGCGCCGTTCGTTCTACTGAATACGAGTAGATTAACTTTGTCATATTTCCTACCTTAGATACTAAACTCAAACGATTAGCAAACAGAACGGACTGGCATGGCACTCTGCTAGAAATAGAGACTCGGGGCTACATACTAACGCCGAAAACTTGACTTTATCTAAACTCTAACTAACTTTTGCGTGGTTAGTTCATTGCTTGTGTGTGCTTGTTTGAATTGATTTGTGCACCTCCTCCCTTGATTATTCATTATTAGAGTAGAGTACATATGAGAGGGTCAACTTGTATTAGAGGACATAGGAGAGGGTCACCTTGAAGTTAAGCTAGCTAACCTTACTTGCGCCTTAACCTTTGTCAGTGTAATTCCTATAGAAACAGAAATAACAGAATCATTAGCTCTCTCTGTATTATATAAACTAGTAATTCACCAAACTAGTGCTCTTCTCTTTACCAACCTTAGGGCTATTAGAGAAAAGTAAGAATGAGACTCGTGTAAGTAATTCCTTGTCCCGTTGCTTGGCGAAGATGATCTCCGTCAGTTAAGGGTTCAGCAGAAGCTAGAGCAGGTTCGGGCCCGTCCCCTGTTTCAGGAGAATTTACAATTTCAATTTATCTGCACGTAAGGAGTTAGCTGTGACGTAGCTTGTTTAATAAAATAACCAAATCTTAGTTTTCAAGAGAAAAAGCAGTGGAAGCGGATTCCTATTCCTATTGATCACATAGGAAGTAAGCTTACGTGAGCCCAGCCAAGGTATAGAATCTCATTTGGTAATCAACAGAATTGAAGCACAAAGTTACGTTCTTGACCTTTCGAGTCATGGAGAATTACCTTATGAAGCTAGGGTGCAAAGTGCCCTTTAAAGTCTTGTTCGAGCATAGGAGAGTACTGGCTTTGAGGCGAGATGTCCTGAAACATAACATAAGAATTAGTAGTTGGGGTGTAATAGAAGAAAAGAAGGAACTACCCCATGTGCTCTTTATCTAAACTAACTAACTACCCTAGTGCTAGTGATCCTTTCTAAAAAGTATTAATTCCACTCTTACTGTGGATTGCTTTCCTAGCACCTACCCGCCCAGTCAGTCAACTACCCGTGCGTAACAAGTAAGTAAACAAAACCACCCCTATCCCTTAGTTACAGGAAGTTATCGGAGAGGAAGCCCGGATATCCCTCTCTTGCTAGTTAATATAAGTGCAACAAACACTTCATTATGACTTGCTTCATTCGGCTCTCTTCTCTTCTGGCCACAAAGAATTCAACAAGCAGCTGGCTGGATCAATAGAATCACTAGTAGAAAGATAAGAAACATCAGAATTAGCCAGAGAGGAGCAAGAGGTAGAGGATAAGAGTTATAGTTGTTATATTAAATACCAGAGTTCTATATGAGTTTGGAGTTTAGAGTGAAAAAGGAGTTATGAGTTATGAGTTAGTACCTGAGTTAGGAGTTCTATTAAATACAGGTACCGTCGATAGAGGCGAAGGAGCTACTACAGCATCAACTCAATCCACCTTAACTCGAACTCACTTGCTAAAGCGTAAGGGCATTCTCCACGAGACAACACTCGAGCAACAGTCAGATCCTTATTTTTATCCATCATCGCATCCTGCGGATTCTTCTTTGCCAACCTCTTCTTTCAGTGAAGAACCGGTAACTTTACTTGAAGTCCTTTCTTCTTTGTCCATTCCTTTTTGTTTAGCAGTGATTTGTCTAGTAGTGACTTGTTGGGTTCAGGTTAGGAAGCTGCTTTACTCAGATACCTAATAATAGGAATAATAGGGGAATAATAGGAATAATAGGGTATGTATAGCATTTAGTAACCAGATAGGAAGGTAATTGACGGGAAACAAGATACAAAGGGGTTGTAATAAGGATTCTAGAGAAGAACAACAATGACAGTAATAACAAGCAGGCGATGAGAAGGCAGATGTCAGCGAAACAATAAATGAAAACATGAATGCAACCCTGATATCAGCACCTGAGCGATCTCGAACTGACTCGGTTAAAAGATATGAAGATCGAGCAGAGGCGCGAGAGTATGAGAATGCCCAGTTACTGTTATAGTGCTGTATACTGTAAAAGCGGGTATTCAAGACGAGATCAAGCTTTACTATGAGAGTGAAGTGAGGAAGATCCAAATCTCAAGTGATGATACTAACAACGGTAATGTTCGGCACGCTAGGAGTTAGTTTACTTAAGCGATAGTCTGTATTATGAGTTAGCTGATAATAGGACATATTGCGAGGTGAAAATGCAGCAGCTGAGCACTTAGGGTAACACAATAGAATAGGTCAAAGTCAATTTTACGAGTGGCAAGTTAATCAGTCTTACCTTAAACGAATCGAGAGCTACATACTTTTCACTTCAACCTTATCAATGAGATCCTATAACGGGGGCTTTGAAGTCATTTCTTAAAATCCATATAGTCTCACATCAAAAGTACTATAAATGCAGAGAATAGTCAATTATTCAATATAGAGTAGTTACTTCATTCTATTAAAAGCAATATAGTAGTTACTTCATTCTATTAAAAGTAAGTGGAGATCAAAATCTCATCTCGAAAACTTTAACGGTAAACTCCCTTTCCTAAGGCACAAGTCAAATCATGAATGGAAACTCCCCGTTAGCGCACAGTCAAGACAGTTGCTTGTTCCGCTGTTATCAAATGGAGCCTGAGAAGATTGACTTGAGACCCTCTTGAATGGAACTTCCAGAACGGACGCCTATGCTTCTGGTCGGTTCATTGATGGGCGCGAATCCGCTCACGTTGCTTGTGACGTTATTTGGTTACTTGTTACGTTGCTAGTTGAGTTCAGTCATATTTACTAGTTGGGTTAGATACCTTAACATATCTGGAATCTAGCCCATGAAGATGGGAACTCTTTGAAAAAGATGATTGCTCTCTTAAGCATACTTAACTTAGCCCGGAGAGACAAATCAGATTGGCCCCCCAGACTCGGTAAACGGGACCCTACCACTTTACCTAAGACAATATGCCCGACTAACGACTCGAGAAGATACTTCCTTTCGAGCTACGAGGACTTCCCTCAGCTCAGACGGATTTATGAACCTATTCAACAAGTAGGCGACGAAAACAGATGAATTAGCTCGATAACGATCAAACGATGAAAGGGGGTCTACTCGGTAAGAAGCCGTTCTAAAGAAATCAGCCGCTCGAGCTTAATGCGTAGAAGTCATTGTGTCGATGAGCTCCCTGTGTACGAGTGGAATCACCCTTCCCTTTACCCAGCCCCAGCTTTATACCTTGAGAGCATTCCCGCTGATTCTATTACTGCAACAAGTAGACAACACTCGCATCGCACTAGCTGAAACTGTTTAGTATGAAGTTAAGTAAACAAATCAAGATCCTTGCGAGGGCAGAACCAGAAGCATAGCATTCCTGTGCAGGAAAAGAAGTGAGTCTATCAGATTGCCCCAATAAGTAAGCATTTGCACTTAGTCTTGATCCTATGTCAACTAATACAGATTCCACTGGACCACTACTTGTCAACTTCAGATCAAACTCGAGATATTCAACAAGGGATGAAACTAGGGAGAAAACTGGAACTAGAACAGTACTACTACTACTATTACAGTTACACTTGTCTAGTAGTGACTTGGCCGGGATTCCACTATAGCACCGCACTCGTACCCAACGTATGAAGTAAACCACCCAACCCATGCCTATGAAGTAGCAGAAACCCTTCTTTTTAGTGTTTTAAGGCACCAAGTAACTAAACGACAAGAGCGAAGCAAGAAGGAGAAATGAACTAACTGCCTGCTACTGCCACTCGAACAGGGAACTGGTTATTATCCTCACTTTCTCACTGGAACTGGACCTGGAACTTGACTTTACAAGCACTACTAATTCTTTATTGACCTCCTTCTCGCCACCCCAGTACGTGCTTTAGATCAGTAGAGTATATTTTCTTTGGGTGCGCAGAGGACTAGTTTAGGTTTCTTAGGGGATAGGACTTGTTTAGGTATGAGTTGCTTGTTCCCCAACAAGAAGTGCGGCTATCTAACCTTACCTCGCTACTTTCCTAGACAATTGAATGAAACTTACAAGTCAGAATACCAGAGCCAAGTAACTACTAATGTGTAGCTAAAGTCAAGTCTCCTGAGACCCCACTGAACTGTCAACAACTCCTTATCAGTAAACACTGAACTGTCAACAACTCCTCGGTAAATAACTTAAAGTAAACATAATTTACTCGACCCCTGCTCCGTAACGTGCTTTAAAGCCTTATTTTCATTCGTACCTTTGAACCTAACACCGGCCAGTAAGATATTCTTCCACTCACCCTAAAGAAAGAGCTGGAGAAATTCCTTATTCCGCTGCTAAGCAAGAGGGAGTTAAGTCTGCTGAGGAATAGAAGTGATTTGGAACTTGGAGACTAGGATGAAACTCGGGTAGTACTACTGTCAGTCAGAAGGAGAGGCCAGGCTAAGAGAATACAGTGTATATTAGTATTACACAGCTCTAGCGCATTCTATGATAAGATAGTATTAGAGTGACTTCAGGTTCTTGCTTTTGTAGTAGTGGCGTGACTCCTACTTGTGAGTTTCCATTCTTCCTTCCTAGTTGAGAGTTTCATTCTTACTTTCCTACTTTCTTGTTTCATCCCTTGTTTCATCAGTTCTACTATTCTAATTGAATGCTCACTTTCCTACTTGTTTTAGTTGTCTCAGAGGCAGATGTTTTACTTGCGGAGGCAGATGTTTTACTTGCAGAGGCAGAGGAGAGGTATGCCTCATTTCGAATTGCACTCACTCGTCTTATAGCTCATTCTTCTTTTGATTCCCTTGGGCACAGGGCGAACAAAGAGGCTCCCTTTCTACTCCCCTTATATACAAGTTAGCTATTGAAAAACATGACAACTGGAATTATATATGATAAAAGATAGATAACTGATTCCACTCCCCTCTCACCAACACCTGTACTATAGTTGAGTTGTTTCTCTCCCTAGCGTCTCAAACTTCACTTGCGCTAATACCTTGAATTGCACTTGCTCCTATTCTGATAGACTTGACTGCTCTTGCTATAGATTACCCGGGTTTACAAATTGATGCTTCAGATCAAGATCCATCTTCGGCTTAGAGGAACTTAAAATATAGTTGAATTCCCTTAAGTGACTTTCTACAATAAGTAACTTTCTACTAATTAATAGAGTTATAGAGGCGAGGCCATGTTCTCTCTCTCCCGGGCAACAACTATGAGTCAACAAATACTGATTCAACTGGCAAGGAAGCACTAACGGGAGCAAGAGGAGAATAAAGAAGCAAGATCCATCTGGAAAGGAGACAGCACCAACAAACCCTCCATCCTTTCCTAGCTTTAGTCTTATGTTAACTGCATCTGATTTTGTCGACAACATTGTACACTCCCTTCCCTGACTTTCTCATTAGTATTGACGGACTGGCAAGAAGAGAAGAGATGGCCTGGCCCCTTATATACTAGTTCACAGAAGCGGGGCGGGAAGGGCCAAGCAACTTGAGTGTTGTTCTGACTCTCCTGGCAGATAAGCCTCACAAAAGTCCTATCCTATTTCCATATTGGCTATCCAAAATCCCGGGTTTCGATGAAAATGAATGACTTTTTGGTGATCTATTAGCGAAAATAGGGTTGCTGCCGACAAGCAACGGCGCAAGCCGCTACGCGGCAGCAACAACATAGATGTGTTATAAATAGTTATAACTAAGTCCTGTGCCCTTAAAGTAATTGGCCCGGGTTTCTATGACTTTTCAGAGAAATTGACCTAGCTATTAGCTAAAATGCCTTTGCTATGTTTTTTCCCGTGTTTCTTGGCGCTGCTATCATACCTCTGGCTAATTTGAATGAAGAAAGAGCAAACAAGCAGACATCTTTAATCTAAGTAAGTGCAAGTGTTAGGACTCTAGCTAGGAGAGTCCTAATTGAGAAGGACATTCATGTAAAACCTACCTAAGCCAACCCTTATTAAAGAGGTGAAGAGGCCGGCTAGGGTTAGGAGGATGTTTCTTAGAGAAGAAATAGGAGTTGTAAAGAAATAGGAGTCTTAAGTAGGAGTCCTATTAGGAGTTGGTTAGAAGTAAGAGTCTTGAGTAGGAGTCCTATTAGAAGTTGGTTAGAAGTAAGAGTCTTGAGTAGGAGTCCTATTAGGAGTTAGGGTTTAGAAGCCCTATAAATAGCCATGTATTCCTCCTCTTTTGATAAGCAATAGATGAATCTTTTCTGCAGCCTTTGAGCAGCAACTTGGAGGGAGGAACCCCTATAGAGTTCCAAGGAGGCCGATCCCCTAAAAAGATCAACCCCAAGTTTAGAATCTGCAAGGGATCTAACACATTTATGCTATATCGCATTGACTCATATAGGCACATGTATATCCCATCCAAACGTTGACTCACTCTTTGACTCCTTAGTTGCATTCTATCTCTTACTAGCCCCGAACACAGGACTTCTAGTAATTTGCCATTTGCGAACTTATAAATACTCAGATCCAGGGGAGAAATTCTCACTTATGGGTTTCGTTCTTTCACTCCTTAGTTTGATTCAATGGGCTTACTCTGTGGTATAGTTAACTGACTTCAACAACTACCCGACCATAACTAGTAAGTCCACTACCCGCGCATCACAAGCAAGAAAGTAAGGAGCAATAGTATCATATATAGGTGGAAAAAGGAGCTATTTCAATTGTGTATAAAACAGGGCTACTCTACTACTAGTTTGGGCAAGAACTCTCCACTTTCATAACTGACTTCGGGCTAACTCATAACTACTAACTGACTTCATAACTTGTATAGGGCTTACTACTTACTTGTGGAAGACTTAATTTATAGTGGCTTACTTTACTAATACTTCTTTCAACAAGCTGTTGGCTCCTATCTGGCTCTTTCTACTCTACCAACACAGATAAGTACTGCCGCTAGTGTTCGCTCTGTAAACTCATAAAGTTATGGCTACTATACCTATAGCAACTAGTAAAGGAATGATACTAATATAACTCTGGCTACTCTCCTATAGAAGAAGAATACCTCGGGCTCTAGAATAAGAATACCTCTGGCGGATTATAATAAGGGCTTCGGGCAATCAATAGGCAAGAGACAAGCGTATACTCATTAAGTCTGTAACTCCCTAGCTGAAGTCTTACACCTGATAGCTACATTCTGTAACTACCTCTGTGACTCCTGTGGACTAGCTCTATAGTCTATGACTCCTTAGCTCATTCCGATGACTTGAGCCCTTCTAGTAAGTCGGTGCAAGTTGAAGGCTTGGAAACAGTAGCTCAATTCAGTAACTCCCTAGCTCTAGTCTCAATACCAATAGCTCCAGTCTGCCCAGTACCGATTCAAGCCTCGGATGTACTTGTTTCAGGCTGAAATGCATTGGTTGAAGTCTTAGATTTAGTGGTTTGATCCACCAAGCAACTACGTTAGTTGCGCGGTAGTGAGTTTGGAGACTGCTTAGGTCAATTCCGAGTAGTACTGGTGGAATTCTCATCAGTAGTATTTGGCCTAGTTACTTCCTTAACTCCTACTTGCCTACTAGCTCACCTCTACTCTTGATACTAGTTCCATTCTTGAACTACCTACTCTAATTCTTGCTAGCACGCACTGGTTTGGGTCTATCACTCACTAGCTTAATTCTTACTATGACTGGGTTAAGTCCGAGCAGCTACATACCAAGACCCTAACTACCTAGCTCGATTCTAATACTGCCTGGTTGAAGCCTGACTTGCCTACTTTCCCACTTAGTTCAATTCTCACTTTCACTACGGAGTTGCCGGCTAACTTGTATTCTTACTTAAGAGAACAGAACTACTGCTCACATTCCTCATAACTCCGGAGCAGCCTGCCGCGCTACTACTGATATTGATAAAGATCCTGCCGATGACTCTTCTGTTGAAGACTAGGATGAAACTAGGGATGAAACTAATTCCCGAACACAGGACTTGTGAATAACTCTTCTAAGAATGAGGCTCCGGGCCAGAATACATAACTTGCTAGCCCACTCACTTTTCATAGAAACGATCTGATCTAGTTTACTTTGTAATAGAATATGTACACGACCGCTCTTATTGGCTTTGATGCGAGATCTCTTCTACAGGTAAGCTTATACTAACATAGCGCGGCAAGAGCTCAATACTTGGCTTCTCTACCGACACTACTAACAGGAAGTAACACCTCTGCACTAACAGGACTTGCTATTGAGAACTGTAAACTCTCCCCTTCCATGGTACCGAGTAAACAAAGAATAGAATTATGATATTTCTAAGACTTGCTCATAACTCGTTGACACCTTAGGACTTGCTCATAACTCGTTGACACCTTAGGACTTGCTCATAACTCGTTGACACCTTAGGACTTGCTCATAACTCGTTGACACCTTAGGACTTGCTCATAACTCGTTGACACCTTAGGACTTGCTCATAACTCGTTGACACCTTAGGACTTGCTCATAACTCGTTGACACCTTAGGACTTGCTCATAACTCGTTGACACCTTAGGACTTGCTCATAACTCGTTGACACCTTAGGACTTGCTCATAACTCGTTGACACCTTAGGGCTTCCTCATAACTCTAGAAAAAGGACCCTAGATTGCAGCTTACTTTAGAAAAGGAACTGGAATCTCATCTACTTCTCCTCTTGCTCCTCTCTGGCTCTAGCTCTTAGAACTGTAGTTGCTTGGTCTGATCTCAGTACTAGATGCTTACTCCTAGATGAATTCTTTAACTACTTAGTTGCATTGTTTTACTTATGAGTTGCCAGCTAACTGGTATTCTTACTAAAGATAACAGAACGACTTTTCTATCACTACCGAACCCAACCCTAGGCTAGGGCTCCCTTCTTTCAATTCTCACTTTCACTAAGGAGTTGTGCCTAGTAGGGGAGTTCTTCCTGTTTAGTTATTTCCCAAACAAGTAGTGTAATGGTAAAGTTTCATCTCAAGTAGTAGTAAAGTGTAAGGGGCCAAGTAACGACGTCAGTGTAGCGGCAGGAGCCCCGGGTGTCATATAACTACTACTACCAGCCCACTCCTTTCACTTGGTTTAAATACGGAATTGGAAGCCTATGAAACAGGGCATGGATTCCTCTATTCTTACTTATGAGTTAGTAAGTGGGGAGCTCCATTCTCATTATGAAACTACTCATTCTATTACTAGGCTAGTAAGCCCATACTTTTGAAGTCTTCCCCGCATCTAGTACTAAGCATCTAGTAGTAGCTTGTCTCTCTGGATTCCACTTAGCAAAAGGGGTCTCCTGTCTTCAGCGCGTACTTGAACCAACACCTTTGATTGCTTGCTAACATCGATCAAAAGACTGCTACCAATGCTCATAATACTCTCGATGGTACTTCTCACCATTAACTTAAGTTAAGAGCCTTCCAGCTGGCCTCTACTTCTTTACTTATAGCTTAGCTTCCCTTGCCGACCTATACATTCCTTAGGTACTCCAAATAATAGATCCATTCTCATACTAATATAACTGACTTATATAAGAGAACAGATAAAACAAGGGTCGATGTAATTGAGCTCGGGATACTTAGGGCTAACATGTATACGAGTGAAGTGACTCAGCGCCAACACAACACCCGAACGCGCCTCTCCTCTTGCCAACTTACAATAAAGCAAGCTACGTATAGACAAGTTGAACTCCTAACTAACCACTCCTTACCTTCCCCAACTTATGAACTGGAACACAGGATGAAACTCCTAATGAGTGGGGAGTCTACTACTACTTAGTAAACAGGACAACTGCTAATACTTATTTCAACTAAGTCATATCTGTAAACTGCTTCTTCAGTAGCTGGTTCCCCTCTTGCCAACACCAACTAAGGGTAAGGGACTTATAGTAAGCTGAAACTCACCAGAGATATAAGTGGCACTGGACTACGGATCTTATGGATTCAACAAGAGCAAGAGCTGGCTACTAAACCTCTCCTCTTGAACCCACCTCGACTCTGGCTACTAGCTAGTCTCTCTCCTCTGTCAACTCATACTTATTTTATTGAAACAAGACCTCCGGGCCAAGTCACTACTACAAACACTGATGAAACTGAAACTCGGTATTCTACTCTAATTCTCGAAACTGATATGCTCTTTGAAAACTTAACTACTCTATAATACTACTCGGGGCTTTAAGGCTTATACTGAAGAGTTTCATTCCTAGTTAGATCCTGACTTGCTTCATTCTTATACCTAGCACATAGAGAGAAAGAGCACCCTGCTTGGCACAGCTTCCATTGGACTACTACTACTTCTTCAACACCTGGCTCCTCAGTTCAATTCTTAGTCGTGTTCGGTAGTAATTAAGTACGAGCTCCTGGGTTTGGTTCTTGGCTTTAGTGCACTGGTTCCTACTGGTACCGGTTTCAGCCTGATACCGGCTAGCTCAATTCTTGGTGGTACTTGTTTTGTTCCCGGTTATTATAAGTTCTGGCTGCTTTAAGGAAGTAAGTAATTGCGAGTAGTGGTCGAAGTCTTTGCCCTAGTGGTTTTATTCTAAGATTCCGTATTCCGAGTTGTGAGGTTAGTTCCGAGTCGACTTAGCTGCATTCTTTCCCTTGCTTGCTTGCTTTCATTAGCTTCATTCTATCCCTTGCTTGCATTCTTACTAGCTCCAACCAATACTAGACCAGCTGGGACATGCATCGGACTTAGAAGCACCACTACCCAGAAGCAACGGGACCAACTACTACTCTTTCATTCTCACTTGTGCAACTACTCTTTCGTTCTTTCATTCCTACTTATGAGTTTGTCTCTGACTTTCTTACTTTTACTTATGAGTTTGTCTCTGACTTTCTTACTTCTTAGTTTCATTCTTCCTTTCGAACAGGAACAGGAGTAGGAAGTAGAGCAGGAGCCAGAGGATAGTGCTCGTTGCCCGTATATTAAGTTGAGGAGCAATAGGATAGTAGTGCATAGCCATAACAGTATTATTAGCAATAGGTAGACATGAGTGATTTAAGATTCAATTAGATCCTCTCCCCTGTCAAAACAAGCAGACAGGGCCACTACGGATGAAGATAAGAAGTTGAGTACTTATACAGATAGGACAGAGGCCCCTACTAGATAGGACTGGCCCATACTTCAGTGGCTAAAGCTAGGCGCGTCAGGGAGCTCAATGGGCACTCTAAAGTCTTGTTCAAGTGATAGGGCTGGGCTACAGAATAGAGGTTAGTGCGGAGAGACAGTATAGTTCGGAAATAAAAAAGCAGGTCATCTTATTAATAATCGAATCTCTTAGAGAGACAAAGCAATCTAATCTTCTGTGCTTGAAAAAAAGTGCTGTTTTCATATAGGCATCAGGGAAAGTAGAAGTTTATGAATGATTTGTAGCAAGTATAGTTCCATAGGCGGTATCAGTATAAGTAGACTGCAATGCAGTAGGATCAATCAGGTCCAGACTAAGTTTCAAGAGAAGTGGGTAGGTAGCCAAGATAACAAGTGGATCTCGGTGGTGCAGTTCAATTCCATTCTTTGTTTGGAGGTAACTGTAGTATAACCTAGCTGGAACAGGGTCAAGATAATGAAGTTATTCCCGGAGTCCAATAACTCTTCACTCCACCTTTCTTACGAGGAAGCCTCAACCTCTCAATCTGGTCTGAAACTAACACTAAGAGACTGGTCTTCAACTCTTATATTCCTACTTAGACTACTAGTTGTGGCAAGATATCATTTCTGTCTCATCTGTATCCTCTTGCTCAATACGAGGTCTGAATTACTTGCTATGTGTTTTTGAAGCAGTTAGGTATCCTGGAATAGTTTCAAGGTCTTCAGCAAGATAGGTACCGTAGGCACATAAACCATCTACAGAAGAGGATTTACAGGGATCAAACGGAGGATAAGAATGAAGTTATACAAGAGAGGGCAGGGCCGCTTGTTCAATTGAATGAAACCAGAGTTAGGGTGGAATACCGAGTTGAAGTTAAGTAAGTTCATCCTATAATAAGATAATATAGAGACAGCCGAATAGGCATCATAAAAGAAGTAACTAACCCTTAATACAGGTGAGAAACACAGCCTCATAACTCTAAGAACAGTTGAATCTCCAGTTTCGTCAACAAGTCTAGTTGAAACTGACCTTCCCTCCCCTTTTGCCGACTCTGATCCTTATTTATCTTGAAACAGGAACTGGCCCGGCTCACTTGGTACTTAAGCGTTACGTGGGTATTCTCTTTGAGCTAGATCATCTTCTCAGCAGATTCTATTGTCGCAAACTAATAAGCAACTCCACTAAATCATTTGCCAGGTATGCTAGATGCGGGTAACCAACTGTGTGCTCCCAAGTGGGAAAGTCAGAAGTCAACCCCATATACAAAGTCAGAATGAAAGCTAGACAGAGTGGGTATAACATTCATTGGTAACCTTTAGTCTAATGCGCGAGGCTAGATCTTACCTTCCTATTTAATAAGAATTGAAAGACCTATGGGGTTTTGAATTAATAATAATGGAAGACCTATGGGGTTTGGTTGAAAGTTCTTTTTTCAACCTGTTGTTTATGCAATATAAGTGATTGGCTTTCCCCTTGTTGTTGTCAAGTAATCTGCAAACGGTGGATCCGCAGAGTAAGCATCTTAAGTAATGGCCAAAGATTACATCATCATATTCTAACTGGAGAGTACACTCCTTCGCCCGCAAAGTCAACTGTGTTCTGTTCCTGAGTTAACCTGTGTTTGAGCGTCAGTCTCAGCCTTCGGGTTTCCTTGCCTAGCCAGAGGGGAAGGTCAATTTCTTACTAGTAGTTGCGAGCCCTTATAGTAAGTTGAAGTTGTTGGTGTTACTTTTCTCTATTAAACAGAGCAGGGATAGGATAGCACGCACCCCCTATCCTTTATAAAGATAGAATAAATGAAGGCTGTCGACTATACTTATTGCTCATTCTTCTTTTTCTTACCTTTGGGAACTGGGCATTCTTCAAGAGCGGATCTCTACTCACACAGAACCACTCACAGATCTTAGCGCCTAAGCTTGTTCAGAACTTGAACAATCACAAACTCTCACTGTAGTTGATCCTTCTCTTGCTTTCGCACCTGTAGACAAAACTACCACTGCTGTTTTACATACCCTTGTTTTATAGGCATCAAATGAATTATTTCAAACAAGTGAAAGGAGTGGGCTGGTAGTAGTAGTTATATGACCCATATTCTGCATTGTAGTCTGTATACCTAACTCAAACAGCGGATTAATCAGTATACTTAACAAGAACGGATTCTTCTCTTGGCTTGGCTTCTTCCGATTCTGATATAGTAGAAAACACGAATGGAATTGCCTGGCCTCTCCTTCTGCCCTATAAGTATGCTGCTTCCCTTGTAGACCTATCCTCTGGTATGGAATTGTATCCGAAGACATAGCTCGGAAAGTACCTTCTGCCCTATAAGTATGCTGCTTCCCTTGTAGACCTATCCTCTGGTATGGAATTGTATCCGAAGACATAGCTCGGAAAGGACTCTCAATTAAGGGGTAAAGAGAAAGGGTTGATGCAATTAGTTGTTGCTTGGGTGGCTTGCCCCTGTTCTTGTTTCTGTCAACTAACCACAACCTTCTTTCTTAGAGGGAACCTGTCCTGTCCGACGGAAACTTACCCTCCAACTCAATACTTATACATTCCTTCGTTGCTTGTTCCGAGTCAACTAATTCCATTCTTCGGAAAGCCTCTCGTAGACCTAACTCACCCAGCTTGGATTCTTTATAAGAATAAGATGAAACAAGGGATTCAATTGCTCTAGTTCTTGCTTGCCTTAGGGAGTTCAATTCTTACCTTTGCTCTGTTACTACTGACAGTATTGACTAAGTAAGAGTGAATAGAGTAGTAAGGAAGAACACAGGTTAACTCTTTTGAACCGAGGCCCAGAGCAGAGAGATTATTCCCCCACGCTACTTCTCTACTTCTATAAAATCATTGAATGCGCTTTAGCCAACAAGAAAAGCAGAAAAATGCTCTTTGCCTAGGTAACGGACTATTCGATGTCCTTTCTGAATCGTGGTTTTGAAGCGGGGTCTACTTTAGTACTTTATCTGATGTTGTAGACTTAACAGGCACGACTTCTTATGCTGGGCCTGGACCAAGACTCCGTAGCTAATAAGTGAATTCTTTGACTGCTCAAGCTCTATTCCTATTATATTTTATGAGATGCGCAAGAGAACAAGCAAGGGGTGTTGGCTTGTTGAATGAAAACCAGTAAATCAAAGAATATCATGACCTATTTCTAGCGTCAGTGAACTCGTTGCTAGGTAGGAATTGGCTTCCTGTTTTTCTTGTTTTTGTGATTTGATTCTCAATTGGTTAACCCCATTAGTGACACTGCTTGCCTGATAGCAAAGTGGTGAATTCCATTCCTTATAGTAGTGAGCGAGGAAAGTAGAGAATCAGAGGTTGGATTGTCAGCTGCAAGAGCAAGTCCAGTAGCAAGGTGTGTGTACGAAAGTTCAGTTCGACTTAAATCCATGTTAGTTGGCTTAGAGTCTCTTTCAGTTCTACTTTCATCTGTGTCAACTGCCAAGCGGGTAATGATCAAGTTTATGAGTGTTCAATTCATATAATTTCTATTAGGATGCGTTAAATTCATGATTTGTTGAGTTCGAAGCTCGATCAACTGTAAATGAAGTATTGAAACTGTGGGAGTGCTAGATGTGGTACCCGTAGTGGGCTGGTAGTAGTAGTTATATGACCCATATTCTGCATTGTAGTCTGTATACCTAACTCAAACAGCGGATTCATCAGTATACTTAACAAGAACGGATT
This sequence comes from Musa itinerans, assembly GCA_001649415.1. NCBI lineage: Eukaryota > Viridiplantae > Streptophyta > Magnoliopsida > Zingiberales > Musaceae > Musa > Musa itinerans. Next base: position 19,771 of record LVTN01001476.1, read on the forward strand.
CTTCTCTTGGCTTGGCTTCTTCCGATTCTGATATAGTAGAAAACACGAATGGAATTGCCTGGCCTCTCCTTCTGCCCTATAAGTATGCTGCTTCCCTTGTAGACCTATCCTCTGGTATGGAATTGTATCCGAAGACATAGCTCGGAAAGGACTCTCAATTAAGGGGTAAAGAGAAAGGGTTGATGCAATTAGTTGTTGCTTGGGTGACTTGCCCCTGTTCTTGTTTCTGTCAACTAACCACAACCTTCTTTCTTAGAGGGAACCTGTCCTGTCCGACGGAAACTTACCCTCCAACTCAATACTATACATTCCTTCATTGCTTGTTCCGAGTCAACTAATTCCATTCTCCGGAAAGCCTCTCGTAGACCTAACTCACCCAGCTTGGATTCTTTAGAAGAATAAGATGAAACAAGGGATTCAATTGCTCTAGTTCTTGCTTGCCTTAGGGAGTTCAATTCTTACCTTTGCTCTGTTACTACTGACAGTATTGACTAAGTAAGAGTGAATAGAGTAGTAAGGAAGAACACAGGTTAACTCTTTGGAACCGAGGCCCAGAGTAAAGAGATTATTCCCCCACGCGACTTCTCTACTTCTATAAAATCATTGAATGCGCTTTAGCCAACAAGAAAAGCAGAAAAATGCTCTTTGCCTAGGTAATGGACTATTCGATGTCCTTTCTGAATCGTGGTTTTGAAGCGGGGTCTACTTTAGTACTTTATCTGATGTTGTAGACTTAACAGGCACGACTTCTTATGCTGGGCCTGGACCAAGACTCCGTAGCTCATAAGTGAATTATTTGACTGCTCAAGCTCTATTCCTATTATATTTTATGAGATGCGCAAGAGAACAAGCAAGGGGTGTTGGCTTGTTGAATGAAACCAGTAAATCAAAGAATATCATGACCTATTTCTAGCGTCAGTGAACTTGTTGCGCGATAGGAATTGGCTTCCTGTTTTTCTTGTTTTTGTGATTTGATTCTCAATTGGTTAACCCCATTAGTGACACTGCTTGCCTGATAGCAAAGTGGTGAATTCCATTCCTTATAGTAGTGAGCGAGGAAAGTAGAGAATCAGAGGTTGGATTGTCAGCTGCAAGAGCAAGTCCAGTAGCAAGGTGTGTGTACGAAAGTTCAGTTCGACTTAAATCCATGTTAGTTGGCTTAGAGTCTCTTTCAGTTCTACTTTCATCTGTGTCAACTGCCAAGCGGGTAATGATCAAGTTTATGAGTGTTCAATTCATATAATTTCTATTAGGATGCGTTAAATTCATGATTTGTTGAGTTCGAAGCTCGATCAACTGTAAATGAAGTATTGAAACTGTGGGAGTGCTAGATGTGGTACCCGTACCCTCTGTGGGAGGGCTAGATGGAGGAACCGTACCCTTTAGTTCAATTATGAGTCTATCCAGTTTCATTCAACAAGATGTGAGTCAGCTGCCCTTAAGTTAATGGCGAGAGTAAGTAGTTAGTCTTTACTGGTTTCTATCCCAAGAACAGTACTGGCACCCGCTATGACCAATTCAAATCACAATTAGTAAAATAAATGAGTCACAGCATAATCTCAGTTCTTATATACCGAGAGGGACCAAACTATGACCCATCATTTTCCGATCCAAATTAGTAACAGATACAGAAGAGGTCAATTCTTATGGGTGTCCCTTGAACCACTGAAATGATATCTTATATAGGAGCACGGATTCCAGAGAACGGATTGAACTCGGTATTCCACTCTCACTCTTGATAGAGATGAGCTTATTAATAGGGTGAAACAACTGATTGAGAATCGCCAACAAGCACTTCTGGAACTATACTGGAAGACTCAACTCGGGATGGCACCTAGACTAGAGAGAACCTGTCCTGTCCGATTCCAGCCTTTGTAGTAGTTGTAGTATACGCTTGGCCTTTTCTTGTTTCTGTTGAATAAGATAAAGATTAGAAGCGGAAAAAGAAGGTATATTGATTTCCAGCCCTTAAGTAATTGAAGCCCCTATGGCTACAATGAAATGAACCCTGTCTCCCTTGCCGAAACTTACTAGAAGGGCCTCGCATTGAAGTTAAGAATTGAATAGCCCTAGCACTCGGGAGCACATCTTATAGAATCCAGTAAAGACATATCATTCTAATTATTGGCTGTCCCCTTGCCTACCAATAGTACTTAATGGAATTGAAGCTGTTTCAAGACTAAATGTAAACTAATAAAGAATTCAACAAGCTGAGGGCAACTATACCTCCCCTATGGCTCTTTGAACTCAATGGCTCCTCCACCGCTAAGCTACTACTACGAAGGCAGCAAGCCAAGCAACTACTACCAAGTCAAGTATTAAGGGCTAAAGGGCCGCTCTTCATTCATCAACAACTAATACAGATTCCACTGGCCTACTTTGATTTCCAGGAACTCAACTTGAAGCTCTAAGACTAGGATGAAAGGCTTGAACAAAGGATTTGGCGAGTAAAGTCAACTATACTCTACTCGGTTAAAATAAACTCTACTCTACTCTAGAGGTGGGTGCAAGGGTTGGTGCTGTAGCTCTAAGTCTGCAAGGTAAGAAAGATCGGACTTAGTTTATAGAGCAAGATAGGGCCCTTATATACAAGTGAACAGGACAGCGAGGTCTACTTCCATAGTTGCTTGCCCTTATTTATATACAAGTTCTGCCCGGAACCCTAAAGAAAGATATGTGGGTGTAAAATTCACTCTAACAGTTCTATAGGCGCCATCTCGAGTTGCAAGAGCAGAGAGATTCGCTGTTGAATCAATTATCTTTCTTATTTCGAAATTCATTATTATCTTATTATAGGATCGATGACACTTACTGAACTGTAACTAGCGGTCTGAAACTCTAACTCGAACAGTACAGTACTACCAGGTACCTTACTCTAGTACCCTACTTTAATATAATAAAGGACATAGGCAGAGTAGAGGCTCACGAACACATAGTCAATTTGACACCCATATACGGAAGGGAAGGTATCAAATAACAGAATCCAATTCGTCGTTCATGGCATAAGTAAGGTTACTTGTCTGAAGGAGAGGCCAGGCCAGTGCTTTTGTTGGCTACGAGTCTCTTTCTTTTCTTTAGGTATGCCGAATTCAGTTCATTGTTGCCAGCAGCTGGGCTTGTTTCATCAGTTGTTTGAAGAAACTCGGGAAAGGCTAAATCAACGAGAAATCAGAAGAAGCCGAGCCGAGTGTCGGTGCCCTAGCTATGTTGTCTCCGAGATCCGAAACAGTAAAAGGAAAGTCCCTTGTTGTTGGCACAAGTGAGGGAGCTGTACTCGACTTAGTTGAAGTTTGTTTGAACCTCTTAGGTAGTAAAGATGAACTCCAGGTATGTTTGCTTGGCCCCGAGTTGAGTCTTCCAGTAGAGTTTCGGGTGTTGGTGCTGCCCTAGTTCCAGCTTGTTGAATTCAGTAGGCTTAGTGGTCTGGTCTAGTTGCATCAGTAGCTACGGCTGCCAATGAGGGAGAGGATCCGAGGTTGACTGACTTGTTGAATTCTTTCATTCAGTAAAGGGATACTTAGGGGTCTTATCCTTCTTATTCTTACTGAGGGAAGGGTGGAGAGATGATATGACCAATTGACTGATGCCCTTACTTCTAAGGTACCTGATCTATATTCTGTTCCTACTATAACTACCTACTTCTTCTCCTGATAAGGTATTTCATGAAACAACTAACTCTGTAGTCACCGTAAGAAACATATACTCAAAAAAGCATTATTTCGAATAAGTAAACATTTATAGAAGGATTTCCATAAATAAAGTGTTGAAATAGTGCATTTTAGCCTACTCACTTTACACCCTTGCTAATACTGAGCAAGAATTGACCTCTCCCTCGACTCTTGCAACAAACAAATACAGATTCAACGGGTAAACTCGACCATCAAGGGAAGCTGTTCTCAAGTCTGTTACTATCGGGTCTTCAAGGGAGTGATTGTGATTGTCCTGCTCGCCGCTCGTAGGTTTGAGTGTTCCCTTGCTTCTTGCATTTCTTCTTATGCTTATGCCAATACTTAACTGAGTGGAAGACCGGATTGAGAGGTAAAGGCTTGAAACCAACCAGCCAGATAGAGAGCGCCGAGCCTAGTTGCAAACGAAATAACTTCTCGTACACTTAACTCGCACCCGCCACTAGAGCTAGAGGAGACCTGGGCTTGGCATACAAATCTACTTATTGCCTTGTTGCTTGTTGAGTCTGGCTCTTGGAACTCCGTTAGTGCGTCTACATTTCCTGTTACTGTTCTAAAGTAAGGGAAGGTAAGGATCGGTAACTATACATACCTATTGCTCCTATAACCATCCTCTGGCTAGACACCCCCATCTAGATTATTCTTTGATATTAGCATTCTCGCCCTTCACCTCAGGCTAAAGTAGTTCAGGTTTTCTTCTGACTTTATGGGCTACTTAGTTTCATTCCTGTTATCCACATAGTAAGAGAATTCTCATATTGATAGATTGAGCTCTTATGCTCTGTTTTAGGTCTGTCATGCCTCATGCGGATGTAGTTAGTATATAATACCTTGTACTGGCTTTGATACCGAAGCAGTAGAAGGAATAAGGAACTAAAGGAAGGCTTTGATACATAAGCTGGAGAAGTCTACCTGTTTTCATTCACATGGAGGTTAGCAAGGCTATTTTCATTCACATAGAGGTTAGCAAGGTATAAGGGATGGATCTAGTGGAGAAGCCTTAGGGAAGCAGTTAAGGAAACTCAACTAAATTATATCTTAATATATCATAGTTGAGTCTGGTAAATCTAAAGGATTTGATGCAATTAGTCTATTGGTAATCTGGCTCGTCGACAACTGATTAACTTAGGGTAGAGCTTCGGAGTGTTCTTAGTGGGACCGCTGCTTAGTATATTACTACGGCTCTGTGAACTGACTTATAGCCAATAATGGATGGCTCTGTGAACTGACTTATAGCCAATAACGGATCTCGTTGACTTAACCATTAACTTCAGGGCTGCTGCTTACACTCGCACTGGAACTTATCCCTGCCATCTTATCTCTCTCTATCGACATAGCTACTCCTTTAAGAATGGAGTTTGTGAGAACGGATTCCTAGTAGTTGCTCGGCGGTTATAACTGAGTTAGGTTAGTATTGACTGGTAAGAAGAGAAGAGATGAGCCATAGGTATTATATAAGAATGAAGGTAGAAAATCTATACTCGACACTGATTGAATTGCCTGGGAAACTCATTAACTCCCCGCTTCCAATGACACTTGCACAGATAGAATTCATTGATATTGATTGGATTATGTTGCTAAGGCTAGCGATTATAACTGAGTTAGGTTAGTATTGACTAGTAAGAAGAGAAGAGATGAGCCATAGGTATTATATAAGAATGAAGGTATCAAATCCATACTCGACACTGATTGAATTGCCTGGGAAACTCATTAACTCCCCGCTTCCAATGACACTTGCACAGATAGAATTCATTGATATTGATTGGATTATGTTGCTAAGGCCTATAGTTAGGGGCAGAGTCCAGCTTCTCAGTGCCAGTGGAATGTTGACTCGGCTAAAGGAAAGGGAGTTGACTATGACAAATATTCCGAAGTATACCTATTACTACAACTAAGATCAGAATTCAGAATTGTGTATTGTTGACAGAATACTAGCGGCCCTGACGCCTTGGAATTAGGACTTTCCCATAAGGCAAGTAATAAATACATTCTCACTGGTTATGCTTTTAAGGATGAAACTCGGGATGAAACTTGAACTAGAAGCAGTTAAGGAGGTAGGCCTGTAAGATATAGTGAGTTCGGGCCCTTATAGTCAGTTTGCCAGTCCAGTAGCGGCAGGAGCTTCAACTGTGTTCGGCGGTAGCGGGTTCCGTCATTCCAACTCATCACTATAATCATAATTGAGATACTAAGGACTGCAATGGCACTGAGCTTCCCAAGACTGACTTGTGTGGTAGTCCTACTGTCTTTACCGTCTTACTTACAAACGGAAACTCATGCCTCTCATTCCGTGTACCTCCCTTCTCGGGCTTACACTACAAACTCTCACTCTTACTTCTAGTCTTAAACTCCTTGATCTAACTCCTGTAGTTCAATAGAGTCTTCCGCTCATTAGCTTCAACCTGGATTAATACCTTCAATGCCTAGGGCTAGAGTTTACCCTTGCTTTCGTGCTTGGGCTCATTGCTCTTATTCTTTTACTCGTGTCATTGACTTTACAAGTGTTATTTACTTTACTAAAGTGTTATTTAGAATATGCTTCTCGATATTGAGAATATGTTTATTACAGAATTGATAGCCTGTTTGTATAGATTGGAAGAATCGTAGAAAGGAGAGTATGGCTCATAGGCATTATTAGCAGTACAAGAGACAGGAATCCAATCATTGATAAGTAGAATAGAACTACTCGGAACAGGGCTTTACTTGAAACTACAGAGTTGAGCTCGGGCTAACAGGACTAGAACAAGAAAAGGGGGATCTATTTACAACTAATGAGAATGTATCTACTGACTTGGATGTTTTTGTTACTGATTTAGATCTTTGCCTTTACCTTGCTTTTCAACAAGTACTCCGGGCTATCGGGGTTAATAAAACGAATGATAACAAGGCTGCCCTTACTGCTATTTAGTGTTACTTTGTTTGTTTTCACTCTCTAGTTCACCTACGATTCTGGCTACAACTAACTACAGGTCCGCTACTACTTTATGGCATTCCTACAAAGTGCCCCCAGGAAGAATCCTATGCTCCGTTTTCAACCTTGCCTCCCTTATTACAAGTTTCCAGCTTGATTCCCTCCCGCTAGAATACAAAGTAAAGTTCCATTATGCCTTTACTGCCCGAGAGAGCTAGTTTATAGGTTCGTTCATTTGGAAGCTAGTGAACGGGGCTTTAGCTGTGATAGCACAGACAATACCTCTACTACTGGATTTAGTTCCATTACTCCTGGAGGTTCTTTTACTACTTAGCTGGACTCTTTCCCTTATGGCTCTTATCCTTTTAGCAACCAAAGGATCTACTTGGAATACGAGGGAGTTGCTCCCGACTTAAGGCAAATAAAGTAAGACTTATTCTCATATGATGGAACCAATTCTACCATAAGAACACTTAATACTTAATGTCATAATAAAAGATGTAATGAAAGCAAGTAGAGGCGTACTCAAACATAGGCATTGAAAGCACAACTACAAGGATCAAACCAACAAGTAAGGCGTGGACATCGACAGAACATGCTAGTTGGAAAGTAAGAGTTAAAGTGCTAAAGTGTTGCTCTCACTACTGGAAAGAATGAAACGTGGAATAGGGAATAAAACTAGAAACTCGGAACAGGGGCCTTAGCTACTACTCCAATGGAATGGGACTAAGAATATAGAGCTGAGGCACCCGACGACAAGGAATACATCTACTCTAGTGGAAGGGCCGATATCGCTACTAACAAGAATCGAACAGTGCTCTGCACGCTTCAACTCAAAAGAGAGAACCGAACCCAGGAGTCAAAGCCTTATTATATGCCTCGCAGACCTTTTATGTATTCGCTTGTCCACTCAGGGCAAATCGGGGTCCTCTTACGTAATTCTCTGTATCGTTCCTGGCATCCTGACTACCTTCTCTATTAGTATGTCCTTCCTTGCTCCATTATGTATCTCTTGGTTCAAACTAAACCTAGTGCTTTACACTGCATATCAGTATTACTTGACTGTATTATAGGTTGCCTCCACTTGTTCTGATGCCTATGCTTTCTTGTTCGAAACCTCTCCTGTTTGATAGGCTTTCAATTCATCCTAAGCTCTATTAGTAGTATTCCATGATATGATCTATTTGACATAAAACTACAGAAGCTATGTCATAGTGCCAGGTTCACTAATCTCTTAATTGGTAAATCGAGAATGAAATCAATGCTTATAAGGACGGAACTGCTAACCGGGACTCAACTAAGCAGTCCTGCAGCAATACAGAACTAAACTAAGCTAAGGCTACAAATACCAATATACTAAATATCTGAATGAAACACTACGCCCCTCTGATGGAACTACTATACACCGATAGAGACAGCAACTACCTAATAGAATACATGCGCATATCTAATATAAGTAATAATAAGAATAAGAATTCTCTTTCTGGGTCTGGGTAATAGGATCCACTCCGTTATTCAAGAGGGTAATGTTCAATATGGATCCACGGTCTCGGGGCGCATCCCGAATAGTAAACCCAACAATATAGAATAACTCGGCAGGTAGTTAATCTGGAGGGTTCTTCCACTAATGTAAATAATACTAACGCTGGTGCTTCTCGTAATGCAACTAGAACTAGACTAGACGGAAACTAACATATAACTCAGTGAGACAAGTAACTGCTAGATTCAACCAAGTAAGGACAGGTTCTATTCTCATGAGTACAGGTTCCACCCTAATTATGAGTAGTCGGATTCCAAGCCATTAGTCAAAGAATTAAGGCAGTTCTCAAGTAAGCCTAGGAGCGAGGTTCGAGGTAGAGGTTCTAAATGACAAATCGTAATGGGAGGTGCAGTTCGGGAAGGTTAGTTGGTATTGGCAGTCTAACCTATGTGTTACGCCTATAAGGTTAGATGAAAGGTATTGTTTTTCTGTAGCAAATCAGAATCAAAGGTCAATAGTACAGCACAACATATAGAAAAGCTACCCATTGGATAGAATAGAACTGCTGCTAACAAGGCTCCACCACTAACAACACTAATAGAGGATAGAGAATACACCTATGCTGACAATGCTGAAACAAGAGCACAGAACCTAATCTGAATTGGACTCGGAATAGGGACTTTAACAAGATCCTCGCTTGCTAGGTTAAGGCTACCGATCCTTCTTTGGAGCTCTCCTGTTGAAAACAAATACTCATACCAGGACTCCCTTTTGGTTGGGGCTAAGAGAAAGGAATGTTAGCGCACTCAGCTAAGAAGCTAGGTTGAAAGTCAATAGTTGAGGAATTTAAGTAAGCCAGGGTATAGACCAATAGGTAATAGTAGCAGTCTCATCCGCAGTAGTTAGTTTCTTTAACAGGCGCGAGCAAGGGTCCAATTCAAAACAGTAGTGCCGGGGGCAAATACAGATGTGATAGCAAATAAAGATGTGAGATCAGTGGTTCAATTACAAGTTTGCGTGGTCAGTCTTATTGTCGTATTAAGTGGAAGGGTAGTTGCTTGGCGAAGGAAGTTGACTATATAATAAAAGAATAATAAATAAGGAACGAACCTGGGAAACTACAGAATTAGACCAGGAGCTCAAGATTGAAGGTGTGTAGGGCGAAATAAATGTCAATCAGACTTTTAGGCAGGAGAGGCAGACCGCGTAGGAGTGCTAGGAACAAGTATTAGAATGTCACGTACTATTGTGTTAGTTTGAGAACTGAACGAGCAAAGTCACACTTAATAGCAGGAAGGACGGGCTAACATATGGAATAAATGTTAGTAATAGCAGGCCTACCCTGATGTAAATATAGAACTCAAGTACTCCACTAGAGAATAAGATAACGCAGTAGAAGCCTCTAGTTGGGGGCGAGGAGGGATATCCTATTTGGGGTGTAGGAAGGAGAGACTTAGAAGCAGCAGTTGATTCCCCGGTCCGGTTGTGAGATATTGTATTATTATTAGTAGGTTGATGCCCTAAGTCAATCATACGGAAGAGGCTCAAGTGCTTGCTTGTCTCTAAGGGCTTTACCTAGTAGTGGTGCAAGTTAGTTCATTGCGGATTCAAATAACCAATCAATATTCTTTTCCCTAAGCAAGGGAACAAGCTACAGTTTCAACCTTTCTTCTGACTTTATGAGGTGACAGTGCCTACTCTGAAATTATTACTTGATAGTTTGGGTAGGAACAAGATCCGGAAGAATGCAGCTGTGTTCAAGTAAGCTACAAGTCCTGTTTTCATGGCGTTAGTCCGGGTAAAGGAGAGTTTCCAGTGTTGGCGATGATAGATGGATTGAATCCACTGACAAAAGTCAAGGCAAGGGCAAAATCCAATCTCAAGTTGGCTGTTAGAGCGGATCCAACCCAATAGCAATAGTACATTCAATGTAAGGAGCTGCAAGTGCAATTGCTTTTTCTGGCTGTAGTTGAGGATTCCTATGCTCTCATTTAAGTCTGACCCATCAACAAAGAATTCCTTATTCCCAGTGCCTTTATTGTTGGTAGTCAAGTTTGACTCTGTCCTATCGTGGTGAGGTGCCCTAGCAAGGGAGACTATCATAGGTGAAAGTGGGACGCAAGGAAGCGGTGTTAGTTTCAAAGCAAGTAAAGGTAAGCTCATAGAGACAATGAAGCAAGGTTCAACTCAAAGAGAGGGGTGCTGACGACAAGGGCTGTAAGAACTATAGCTATTAAAGCAAGGGTTTATTTAATTAGTGGAAGGCTTTTAGCTGTGGAGGTGCTCTACAGTTATTAGTCGTCTTTTTCTCCTTCTATTATTTGGAGTAGTTCAATCCTTCTAGTTAGTAGTTCAATCCTTTGATTTGTGGTTGAGTTGCTAGTTTCGAGCAGGGTTCTTATCGCTGGTAGTCCCATTCTCTTCTTATCGTTACTAGTTGAGATCTTGATATCCGTAGTTATGTATTGACTCCCAAGTTGTTAGTTTGCTCTCTCGGGGGAAGGATCCGTGTCAGTAACTAGAGAATCAACCCCGGTAGCTATAGACTTCAAGCGGTAAGTGGCATACAAAAACTTATCAATGCAAGAGTAAGATCGAGGAAAGATAGCCCTGGAAACTGGAGAGGTAGTTTGAAGTGACAAAGCAAGGATATGGTTAATAAGTACAAGAATGACGGGAGTAAGTAAGAGAATGAGGCCACCAAACATTGCATAGGAATGAAAGGAACAAGTCGTGGTGTATAAGGAAGTAAGGCGTGGACTGCTGAGTGAGGTGAATAAGGCTTTTCGCTATATACTACATAAAGCCTGGACAGCTGGGTTGAATTCTCTCTTTTTTCTGCCTTGGTCTTGTAGTGGAGACCTGTATTCTTTATTCCCAGGCTCATTCTTGTCAGTACGAGGTTTATTCTCCCGTTAGCAGTAGCAGTCAGCTAAGCCCCAGTTTCCTGTTAAAGTAAAGGTAGCATTAGTATCAGAGTGAAAGCAAGGGCAGTAGGCCTAGTATAAGGTAGTGTTTAGAATGAGACCCATCGATCTAAGTAAAGCAGTGGCGTAATAAGGGATAGTGACCAAAGTACAGAGAATGGAAGAAAGCAGTGAAAGTCCTGTTAGTAGTGATGTAATGTCAGTTGAAAAGCACAGGATCAGAATCATTGTTTAAAGAAGAAAAGTAAGTAAGGGCTTATTGTTTGTAAGTAAGGTTTGTTGGCTAGTGCTGAAGAGTTAGAGTTAGGAATGGCAGGCTCTAATTCACAGGTAAAAGAATGGGGGTTGTCTGGGCGCTAGTGGTGATTTTCTTCTTCCTTTTTCATTTGATCCACTGAGTTATATATTAGAAGTGAGGAGTAGGCTTCTTATCTTGCCCACCACAGCACAGGGTACTGATTGAATGTGCTTACTATTGAGTTGAACTCTATCCTATCTTAGTGAGATACCCCAACGATACCTACTATATAAGAGAATGTATCTAATGCTAATGACTATCATAAGAGAGCGAATAAGTGAAAAAACCAACTCTAATATACGTGGAAGGAATACTGAAATTAATAACATCAACATATATAACAGAACGAAAGCAAAGAGATATGGATTAAGTGGCTCTTATAGTAAGTTGGTAGTTGGACTCAAAGCAAGTAGCGACAGGCTTATTATAGGCAGTAGAGCAGGGTTCCCGTTCAGTAAGCTATAGAATGAAATTAAGAAAAGTAAGGGCAGCATCAGTAGCTGACAAGTAAGGCCCAGTACCAATTACTTGTTTTGAGTTAAAGCCCTGTTTGTTGGGGCAGTAGTTCCTTTCTTATATCTTCTAGTTATTAGCAGTATGCACTACATCATACCCTCTAAGTAACGGCCAAGCAACGGCTAATGTTGCCATAGGTATTGTTGCTATAGGCAGAGGCAGAGGAGAGGCTCAATTAATTAAGGGCACATAATGCATTTTCAACAAGGAATTCCACTCAAGCATTGGCAGGAGTGAAAGAGGTCTCCCTAGTTTCAGTAGTAGTGGCTGGGCTGTTTACTACCTAGGCTGTTGACTACAAGGAGTTCAATCTGATCTTTCTGTGCAGTTCAGAAGATTGGTCATATGCAGGGCTACTATAATCATGGAATAAGTATTGGCTGTGGAATCCCTAGTTTCATCCGGAAAGCAGGGTTCAAGAGGAATAAACAATATCTATCCTTTAGTAACTTAGTACCCTAACTTCATTCTTACTTATAGGTAGCATAGAAGTTATACAAGAGAAGAGATGGAGGTCAGAAAGTGAGATGTCATAGTTGCCCCCGGGTGTTGGTGAAAAGAACAAGAGGTGAGGAATCAGAAAGTACAGGCTTTTCAACGAGGCGATAGTAGCAACTGTAGTAGTGTTGTGAGGCCAATCCGATTTGCTTGGCGATAGGGAGGATAGAGATTTGCTTGCCCCTTATTGAATCAGCTATCCTTTAGAAAGATGGAATTAACATCTATGGCTTTTCAAAGATGGAATTAACATCTATGGCTTTTCTTATACAGTGTGTGTAGAGGGGAGCGGTAGGAGCCCTGTTTGGTTATGCGACAGTCCGGTGGTGGGTCAGTTCTAGTTTGTGGAGTGAGAGTGTAAGACCTCATAGTATCCCTTTACTGAATGAAAGAATTCAAACAATATGTTCCTACTAGCTTCTAGGAACCATAGTGAAAGCAAAGCGGTTCAAACGATCAGATTGTAGCTGACCCGACAATAGCCTTTAGTCCTAATTAATAGGGGCAGTGAGCTTTAAGAGATCTTTATCCTATCCCGACAAAGTATACACCCTGTATACGAAAAACCCTATCAATTTCTATCTTTCACCTATCAATATTTATATCTTTATTATATAAGTGATGAAACAAGGGATTCCACGAGAGGAGAGGCAGGCGAGGGAAAGCATTTCACTCCTCTTGCGACTGTAGTTCATAAGATTGAAACCTACTACCTGGACTTGAGCCTTAACCCTTATTTTCTTCTAATAAAACTTCTTATCTCATAATCTCATAGCGTAGACAGTCAAGCAAGTGCCAACCCAACACCTTCTCCTACTCCAGGATCCAGCTTAGGCTCTCATTCCACTTTCATAACTTCTTTTGTTTTCTGGGAAATCTCTCATTGAAACTAGGAAACTTGGTCTATAGGTTCCTTATAAGCAAGTCAGAATTCATCTTTTGGGCTTTCCTTGCACTATCGATTCTCTCTACGACTTAACTAACACTGATTCGCCCCCTGCTATTGTTACTGCTTCAGGTGTGACTCTGACTCCCTTCTTAACGGAAAGAAGACGCTATTTGTTGTCGTTTAAGCTATGTTCAACTAAGAGAATGACTAATCATTGAATACCTAGAAATGCTCTTTAAATGAATGAATGCCTATAATCTTTTCGCTGTTCTGTTCCTTTTCTGTCTGTCCTTTCTTTTCTCTTCTTCAGCACTGTTCCCAATAATAATATGACTGCTGACACTGGTTACTCCTCTAAACAAAGGCTTACTAATGCATCCCGCCTTATTGACAACTCTATATAGGAATAGGTACCAATCGTGCTTTTGACTCGCCTTATTGACTTCACCCCTTTCCTTTGATTAGCGCGGTTGACTTTCTATACTAATATCATAGGCCATAGGCGCACCCCTTAGCACCCTAGCAAACCCAACTCCACTATCTTAAGAAGGAATTGATTTTGTACCGAACAAAACTCTCGCATTACAGGAATCTCATCTATCGCAGTCTGGTTACTTGACGGAATAAGTTGTCGTGCAGTGCATATGATTGGATTTTGCTCAACAAACAACGGAACAAGGCAAGTTCGCCCGTAAGCTTTGGAATAGAATAAGCAAGGAAACAAACAACTATAGAAGAAGAAGCGGGAGAATAAGCTACATCCTGAGTTTGAATAAGATCTAATGCCGAAGCTATATCCGGAGTAGGCAAACAATATATGTAACGAGGTGAGAACAATTCCTGTATTCAGCGGTAGGGAGTTAAGCTGTTAGAGTTCATTTAGTGTGTATACCTTCCACCTCTTCGGTGAGAGAACCCGTCCTGCCCCCGAGGTAGGAGAAAGAGAACCTAGCCACCAGTTAGTAAGAGTTATGTCAATTCCACAAGCCAATACTTTAGGATAACCTCTGTGCTACGGGAGATATGGGATTGGTGCTCTCAGGTTAGGTTCAATTCCTTATTTGTTGACAGAGAAGAATTAAGCTTGCCAGAATACATAATTGGTAGCGCATATCTGGTATAAGAATTAGACTCTGATCTTTGTAAGTATTAGATAGTATAGGATAGTATGGGAAGCAGGTAGGATCTAGCAAGGTGATATGATATAGTGCCCAGGTACTTTGTGCGGTGTAAGAAATCAACTAGTACTTATCGGGCTAAAACACCCTATAAGAAGCTGTTCAAGTGTTTGGCATATATGGAGGGAGTTGGCTGTTGTTCATCTCTGAGGGTAAGTGAGCGCTTAAAGGAAGGGTTGCGCCAGGAAGCAAGGGAGCAAGCCAAGCCAAGAAAGAACCAACCTCTCCTTGAAGTTCCGCTGCTGAACCAACTTATCTGAATCGTCGCTCTGACCTTACTTGCGCCTATTGACTTTCTACTTTCTTTACAGCTCTATTCCTTAGGCAGTTGAGATGAGATGAGCATTCATCATTCAATTCATTCTTAGTTGACTCTACACTGTCCCACTTATGGTTAATGCTCGAGAGGTGGCATTCCAACTGAAATTCCATTAAAAAGGTTCACTCCCGATTAAGGTCAAACACTCGAACTCAAGAGGATTGCCGCTCATCGCCGACAAACACAGAGAAAACCAGAACTCTCAAAGAACAGGACATTCTTCCACAAGAGCTTACACGGCCTCTGATCCTAATCGGGCATCTGATCTCTATGACAATACTCGTGCTCGAACTAAAATAAGGAGCGGGTTGTAAAGGGCATAGGACTTGCTCATAACTCGTTATAGAGCACTAGGTGTACAACAGGGTTATTCACTTCTTCTATTATACTATTGGGTTCCCAATACTTCTTCAGTATCTTCTTTTTCAACGAGCCACGAAAACAGGACTTGTTAATCTACTGCTTGGCCCCTGATTGAAAGTACTTTTGCTTAGCGGGCTCAACACCCAGATCCTTCTATCTCTTACCGTTCCAACACCTTTATACCATGACTTGAAGCCCAGAAATACTCCATCTAATCTCACTCTTTCTACTATACCTATAGCTCATCTAACTCTGTCAACTAATAAAGAATTCCACTCTGCTGTATGAAGGTCAGAAACTTGAAACAAAGAATACAGAAGGTAACTAACTACCAGTAAGAAAGGAATCAGGTTAATGCCTAGTGCCTAGAAAGTACCAATTCCCTAGCCCGGCTTCGAATCTATACCTCGCTCAGGAGAGAAATCAATGAAGAAAGGACTGGAAAGCTAGGTTGGTGAAGAACACTAGGCTAGTCAACTGTATTGGATGCATATATTCTTTAAGCACGGGGGCAGGCAATAAGAAATGAGTACTCAATGGATCTCTACTCCTAACCTCGAACAACAAGACAATCCGTTTAGTTACAAACCCTTAAAGGAACCGACTCACTACTAGGGAAAGCCAAGAAAAGAAGGGAAAGCTCCCCCATCTCCCATCCTTGGTTACTTATTTATTAGACCTCGACAAGCAACTACAGAAGCTAGATAAGTATAAAGTAGAGTTCCAGATTCCATACTTTTTCTATATGAAAGTGACGTTATTGTGTAAGCTGTTCGAATGAAGTCTACTGCAAGTGGTTTGAAGCGGTTAGTGGTTACTTATCGGATACTAAACCTGCAACTGCTTCTCTCTGCAATAACAGTAGTGCGAGTATGGCCAGGACGATCTACTTTACTGCTTGAGCAACCAGGCATTGAATTGAAATAAGTGGCGTGGCATATGAGAGTAACAAAACACTGCACGGAGCGCTTAGTGCAACCATAGTTTATTGTTGACTCCTGACTAGTTGAACTCAGCTGGGCACCCACCCCGGAAAGTCAAGGAATAGAAATGGAGTATACACACCCCTATAATAGATAGAAGAAAGTCACCCAACTAACAAGCTGCTTGTATATAAGGGAAAGTAGACAAGGCAACTATACCCATTTCCACTATACCTCTCAAACAGATACTAGCAATACGATTCTCTTATTGTAGTTGCGGCTCCTTTAGGACTACAAGTACTTAGGTCTCTTCTCTAGCTTTAGGGTAGACTCTCAATTCATACTTTAGGGTGGAATTATGACTTCAGCTTCAGTATCGGGTGCTTGTTATAAGCAATGCAAGTATAGTTAGAAAGGCATAATCGGGTGTTCAAGCCTAAACCTCCAAATCTAGTTAAGCAGTAAATTAATCAGATGTTGCAGGACAATTAGTTGACGCATAAGTCTGGCTTGGACCAGAAGTGGAGTTACAAAATAAATTATATAACTGGTGGTGGACACCTACATTTTATTCAACAAGGACTGGTTTCGCAACTCTAAAGTATGAATGGAATTGTACTGACAAAGAAGATACGAAAACTCGGCTTGCTTGAATTCACTCCTGACGCTAAAACTAAGGACTTGCTCCCGGCTACTATAACTCTGGCAACTACAACTTCATTCTGACTTGCTACATTCGGCTCATCTCATCTAACTCTGGTTCCTAGAAACTCCGACTACTATTCTATGACTATTACCGTTTTCGACTGCCAAGTCCTGTGCTCTGGTGTTCGGGAACTCAACTCACAAGAAAGAAGTCACCAAGGAAAAGAGGTAGGCAAGGGAACTATCAAGGGAAGCGGGAAGTGGAACCATCAAGGGAAGCGGGAAGTTCTTTTTAATGGAGTGAAGGAAGAAAACTAGTACGTAGAAGAATTCACTTGACTTGACGCTCTACCGACCTAGTGGTTGCTGCTTGTCACGCTCTGCTTGTCTCTTTTTCTTCACTTTAAGACTTGATAAGAAACTATGAATGTGCTAGATTAGATCGGCCCTAATGTTTCTTTATATACAAATATTTTTCTTTATGTGCTACAGCGGAACTGTTCTTTCACTCGAGTTGCATTCTGGAATTCCTGCTTAAAACCCTTCCACTCAATTCTTAAAGGAAAGAGAACTAGGGAGAAGGAACCCTGTGTTACAGATTATCTAGTACCTAGGTTGGGCCCAAGAATGCTTGAAGTTGCTTCCGATCCTTTAGTTGCTTCTCGAACTCTAAAGCTTCAACTCAATTACCTCATTTAAGAAATTGAGACTTATTTGATTTTCTACAATTTATACTTATTTTAGGAGTGAAAAGCAAGTCCACCAAGCGTATACTTAAGACTTGACCACAAGACTGCATTTACTACTTGCTTAACACATGGAGTAGAGAACCTATACGCGGCACAACTCAGTACTTAATGAACATATGAGCAAGTCCGTATTAGGGCAGTTGAAAGGTTGAGTTCTGGTTAAGCAATAAGAGAATCAGAATCATAAGTTTGAGTTTCCGTTGAGGAATGATTTGTTGCACAAGCCAACAGGAGGAATAGGCCAAAAACAAGAAGCTGTGGCGCTAGGGCCAGGGAGAGTTGTTGAATAAAGGGAAGCAGTGTATTTACAACCGGACCTGCAAGGGAACCAGAAAGCGATAAGTAAGTAGCCATATAAGAGTATCCTTTCCTTCTGTTCGAGTTGAATCGAGAAAAGAATATGTGAATTCAGGATCTTAAGCAGAAGATGTTAAGTAAACTCGATCAGATGCTTGATCCGGTGGTGTAAGTGGGAAGGTAGACACTGGACTTGTGCCATAGATCTATCCTTCTATCTTATATGCTAGCAATTCTGTATTATGGCCTTATCCAACCCTCGATACTTTCCTAGACTTAACGAGCACTTAACAAAAGTAAACCTTGACTTTCACTAGACTATCAAGATCCTGATTCGACTCCTGCGCTTACCCTTTCCCTCATCTGATCCATACGAATTCTTATTCCCCGTGAAAACAGGACTGTATGAAGTGAAGTAAACAAAGGATTGAGTCTCTTCTAAGCCAACTCATTAACTTAGGGCATCAAAGCTTTTACCTGCTCCCCCATCTTTGAAAACTGCTCATAACACTTCCTCACACTTACGCCCATTAATTAAGGACACAAAAATAAGGACTTGTTCTTAAGTGACGGCTACGTTGCTAAGGTTAACTTGTTGAGTCAACAAGGAATGAAACAACTCTTTTAGTCGATGCCAGATCCTAATCCTGCCTCTGCAACTGCTCTACCAGCATACTTTCGAACAGAAACGGAATTGATTCGCATAACTGCTTCTATTCCTCTACTCTGGAAACTGAAACTCGGGATGAAACTATGGATTCACTAACACTTGAAAAACTGCTAATGAATAGAGTATACTTACCACTACCCGTAGCTTCTCCTTAATTCTGTATTTATTGTTTCATATTAGTTGACTATGGTATAGGATAAGAGACAGAGGCATAGGGTGGTGAAGCGAGTTAGTGGTTGCTTAGCGCAAATTATGTATTATGGCCCTCTAGTCTCAGAATCTAGTTAAGAGCACTAGGTAGGCGAGAGGTAGGTTCGGGTGTTGTTCGGGCAGATGGGAGTAGAGGCTCTTGATAAGAAGTGTCTGTTTCCGAAAACTACTCACTCCGTTTTCATTGAAGAGCCAAGTGAACCTTAGCCTTACAAGCGGACTAAAGGATCTCGCCCAAGGTGTCTGAACCTCATTAATAAAAGAAGCATTAAGTCATTATAGGCCTAGGCTGATCTACAACTGGTTCCAATATAGAAGTCAAAGGTAATTAAAACCACTGTTTTAAAACACACTTATGCACGAGTCCTTTCTTCGTAAGCAGCAGAGCAATAACAAGTCCTGTTTTTTGCCCCCTCAGCGGTTTCAAGATAAGAAGCCTAAGATTATATCTTTAAGAATGCCCAGACTCAGTTGAAAGAGCGGGTAAGGAATCAGAGGCTCAAGTCCGGTCGAGGCCCTTATAGTCAGTTGAGGGAACCAGTTGAATCAACGAACATAGCGACCCTTTAGCCCAGTACACAGGACTTGTTTATAACAGGTGAGAATTCCCTATTTGTTGTGCTGCCGAATTACTTAAGGGCACAGAAATTGGAATAGGATTGATTGGAATTGGTCACTTTAAGTAAAGAGTGCAGAAGCTATACAAAGAGATGGACAGAGTGTAGAAGATCAGCTAGTACTCGGGGATAGGGGTGAGTTAGTACTCGGGGATAGGGGAGTTATCCAAATGTCTATTGAAGCTTTGTTGCTCATTTATTCCTTTGCTTTAGGGGCCCCTCCGATCTAACTGCTTTTCCACATTTCCAACCTAAACTCTAATAACTGCTGCTTACACTCGAACTGGAACTGGGGCAGCAGACTTCACTCGAACAGTCTAGTCTCTTTTCACTCACCCCTATACATAGTTGTTACTTTCCCTTATATACAAGCTGGTAGTACTGAGTTACTCAAGCTGGTAGTACTGAGTTATTGAATTTAAGAATAGCTTAAGTCAACAGAAAAAACAAAGATATTTGCTGGGCTCTGGCCCATACTAAATTAGATCTTCTCTTTCTATAGGATGACATTTAGGATTCAACTCGAACGTAACTTCCCGCTGCAGATCTAGATCCCCCTTCTTATATAGGAGACAACACTCGAACACCACTTGAAGTGAATCATTGAATATCTCTTGCACAAAGTAAAGAATCAAGTGTCGATGTCTACGCACAAGCAAGAACATCATTGAATTGTAGCTGACTAGGAAGATCAATATTATGCTTAATTAGTACCCTCGATTCTTAGAGTAGTATTTAGTAGGCCTCTATAAGAAGTTGAGGCAAGCAAGGTCTCATCTTTCACCAAGGAATGTAGAAGTCGGCAAGGGAACCATCAAGCTCCGTTCTAAAGTCAGCAGAAGCTAGATCCGCATCAGCATCAGTATGCGAACAAGTGATAGCGCTTATTATAGGGGCATGTTGAGTTCGAGCAAACATAAACATTATTCTTATTCTATATACTCTAAACTCCAACAAATAGAATCGTTAGCAGTGTATAGTGTCTAGGTTTCAAAAGTGAGCAAGCAGTAATGTAAGTGGTTCAAGTTTTGTCAACAAGATAATCTGCAGTGTAGCGGTGGAGAAAAGAGTAGGTGTAAGCCGTGAAGTCAGAAGTCGAAGCCAAAGCAAGCGTTTATGAGAGTTGGGTGGCCAGTGTCATTGTGTACTGAATGCTTAGCCTCTTTGATAATGCCCACGTTACGGAGCGGTGTGTGAAGCATCTCTGGACTCCTTTTTTGGTCTCTTTACTCAGTTGTGTGCTTTACTTTTCTCCTATTGAAATAAGAAGCGGAATCTCAGTTTGACTTTAAGCTGAATCGAAAAAAGCAAGAAAATGCCACTGTATACCCTGTAGTGGGCAATAGTCCCCATCAAACAGACTTAGCTTCTACCCCATTCCCTTCAATGTAATTATCTTATTCCATGTACTAAGAGCCGATGGCCGTAAATTAAGTATGGAAACAAGGCTAGCTATGGAAAGAATAAGCTTCCACTGGGAGGAAGTACTCCGTCCCTGTACTGTGTAGTGTGGTAAAATCTCCCCTACCTCTTTCTTGACCCAATATGTCTGACAAGTCGCAGCAAGGAAAGAAAGCAATGCTGTTTATAGAACAAGCAACGGGACAAGCAAGGTAAGAAACTGGGGAACAACTTCTGGAATGGAACTATACTTCAATGAAAGCACTTAGCGCAGAAGAAAAAGAATCCTTAGCTAGGTATGGTAAGATGGAAGCCGGTAACTAACCAGAATCAGGTAACAAACCCTCAGGCTATATTCCTTAATTCTGAGTGGCTAGTTTAGTATAAGTTACAAGATCGGGATCTTCAGCAGTATGAGGAAAGTCAACAGAGTACACAATACAGCCGCATCACATTAGTAGTAGCTTTTCTGCTTGTCTATCTGTTCCTTGCGGGGGGGGGGCGAGTCAACGTTGTATCATATGATTTCGAGTTGTTGGCTTGACACATCGGAAAGTCTAGTAGTCCCGTTCTGGTTCTTGTTTAATACCGAGTTGAGTCTAGGAGTAAGTAGTGAGGTGACTTTGTTGCCGAACCCTATACTATTTTACATTAGCTCTGTTTATCCTATGTGAAACTTAGAGAAATAAGACGTTCATTCTGATAACGCTGGAAATTAGGACTCGTTCTAGGCATCCCACTAACGCCGAAAACGGAAACTGGCATAACTCCCAATACACAATCAAATGGGTTCCTTCCTATCTTTGCTTGTTCGTCTTACTTAGTTTCGAGTTGCTTGTTCTTCCCTAAAAGCTCTTCCTTTGATTTGACCATTGTTTCCCTTTCACTAGGTTTGACCTTTGCTGTCGTAGCGTAGTAGCGACCAGATCTAGTTTCCGTTTCATCTTCTATAAAAAGGAAGCAGTTAGAGCAGAGCCGACAGTAGGTAGAATTCTAGTAAGCTGTTATCCAGGGAGTAATATAGGGGCAGTTCTTGTTCTAGTTTCCAATCCTTTTATTCAAGTTTAGGTCCGGGAAGAAGAAAGTCAAAGTCCTGGCGTATAAGAAGTTAATGGCCAAAGTGTACGATAACCAGATGGCAAGATCAACAAAATCCGCTAGCAGTGTGAGCTCCTAATCTAATGCTAGGCTTCGGGGCAAGAAGAGAAGAGAACAGGCCAAGCAATGTATAATAGGTACTAGAAATAGTGGATAATATAATCAGGATCTTCTCCTTCTCCAGCTTCTAAGCCAACAACTAGAAAGATGGTTTCAAGCCTTCAACTCTCTATCAAGTGTTCAAGCCAACAACTACAAAGATGGGTTTACAGCCCAGCCCTATCGTTAACAGGAACCAGAGGTAGAGGAGCCGGAGCAGAGGACGAACACTAGCAGCCCTTAATTATGAGTAGTTCTCGAAAAAGCACTTATGGAGACTTTCCTTGACACTTAGTGACTTCCCTTGAAACTTTACTAGAGAAAATCGATTTCGAACCTAGCAGAGAAGAGGGTAAAGATATACTCTGTAGGGAATCCACAAATCCAATCATTCTTTCACTCCAGTTAGCGCCGAACTTCTCTATACGCCAACACTGTAAACTATCAATGGTCCTCGAACTGCTCACGCTTCAGAAGGAATTGAGGCACAGGTTTTCTAAGTTTCTACGAATTCAACTAGAGGCTGGTGTTTATTTGCTTGTTGAAGTGAAGAGAGATATACCTTGAGTGCGAGATAGATTCCTTATATGCGGGGGAGAGAGAGATATATATACCTTGAGTGCGATGCGAGATAGATTCCAATTTGTGCCTTGTTAGACCTGAGAGTAGTTTCTTATTGGCGAAAACTCAGGTGGTAAAAGCTTCCAAAGGCTGATTTAGCATCGTACAAGCCCTTTCCCCCGATTACCCTCTCATCTCTAGGGAACCACTCTCCTTAAGTGTCTTTTCTGCATTCGCTCTTTTACCAATCAAAATCTTCTATTTGTTATTTTTTATCTTTAGTTCGGGTAAGCGATGCATAAGGCAATGCTCGACCATTAATCAATTATATATCACCATATAGTCAAATACTATTCTTTATAAAGAAGAAAACAAAGAAAGAAGCTTAGTAAAGCGCGTTAGCTTAGTTAGTCAGAGTTATGATTTAAGTCCTAGCGTACCTGCGCCTTTATTAGTAATTGCTTGGCCCATCTTTGTAGTCCTTTCCCGGAGACTTGACCCTAGCATTAGGAGCTCACTTATTGCTGACAGATTCTAAGAAGAATGACTCTTATGGGCACCCGCTCCAACAAGAAGTGTTAGCGCAACTAAAGCACCCGACCCATCTTCTTTTGTTTGAGCATTAGCACTCGACCCTACATCCACTGTTTTCTTTACTGCTTACTTTCGAGCTACACTTTCATTTCCTTACTCCACTCATTTCCTTACTCAACTGGCCAAGTGTTAGAACCCTAGCAGATTCTAAACTTGGGGTTGATCTCTTTAGGGGATCGGCCTCCTTGGAACTCTATAGGGGTTCCTCCCTCCAAGTTGCTGCTCAAAGGCTGCAGAAAAGATTCATCTATTGCTTAACAAAAGAGGAGGAATACATGGCTATTTATAGGGCTTCTAAACCCTAACTCCTAATAGGACTCCTACTCAAGACTTTTACTTCTAGCCAACTCCTAATAGGACTCCAACTTAAGAATAAAATTCCTTTACAACTTCTAATTCTTCTCTAAGAAATAACCTCCTAACCCTAGCCCCTCTTTAATAGGGGTTGGCTTAGGTAGGTTTTACATAAATGCCTCTCACAATTAGGACTCTCCTAGCTAGAGTCCTAACAAACCCGCCCTCTTCAAATCAGCCTTGTCCTCAAGGCTGAGATTCCATGAACTCAGGGAACCGAGTCTTCAGCTCCTCATATGGTTCCCATGTGGCGTCTTCAAGTGGTAAATTATTCCAATGCACTAGTACTTCAGTAGAGGGACGTCGGCGATGCATCACGATCCTGCGATCGAGGATGGCTTGTGGTTGGGCTTGAATAACTCCATCATCAGTGGTGTTGGGTAGTTGGATCTAGGGTGACTCGTGTTCTCCCAACTTGGGCTTCAAGCAGGACACGTGGAAGATAGGGTGAATTTTGGCATCCTCAGGTAATTTAAGTCTGTACGCCACAACTCCAATACGCTCTATGATCTGATAGGGACCATAAAAATGTGGGGATAGCTTCATGGAGGCTCGAGTGTTGATGGAGAGTTGCTTGTATGGCTGTAGACGAAGATAAACCCAATCTCCTACTGAAAATTCTCTTTCGCTTCGTCGTGTGTCGGCTTGCTGCTTCATTCTGGCTTGAGCGGTAGAGAGATTATCCTTTAACAGTTGTAGGAGTTTGTCCCTATCAATCAATTCTTGGTCAACCTGATCAACCTTGGCCGAGCCAATTACGTACTTTGGAATCACAAGGGCCGGCCGACCATACAAGGCTTTATAAGGGGTACATTTTATAGATGAATGATATGTAGTATTATACCACCATTCGGCCCAGGGAAGCCATTTCGCCCACTCTTTTGGTCGGTCGCTGGCGAAGCATCGAAGGTATGTCTCTAAACACCTATTTACCACTTCCGTTTGGCCATCAGTTTGTGGATGATACGCTGTGCTCATCTTGAGTTTGGTGCCTTGTAACTGAAATAACTCGGTCCAAAATTTACTAGTGAAGATCCTGTCACGATCACTTACAATGGACCTTGGCATCCCATGCAGTTTAACAATATTTTCTATGAAAATCTAGGCAATACTAGCAG